>CM053775.1:6104863-6199879 GCA_028658325.1 Potorous gilbertii
TACTAGTATGTGACCATGATGATGATGATGATGATAGGACAGTTAGAAAAGAGGCCCCTGGACTGGGGCATTGGGCCACCCCAGGACCCCTTCAAGACTTATGGTTACCTGTTTTTACCATATCTTGGCCTTGAGGGAGAAACCAAGCCCCTGGCCTGTCTCCCAGACTCACAAGGGCTAGGCCTCAGAGCTGAAGTTTAACTGAAAGGGGATGGCAGTCAGGGAGAGCTGCTGCTCTGGTGGTTCATTTGGGCCAGGTCAGCCTATAGGACATGGGGCCCTGGCTAGACTGCACTTTAGGGCCTTGCAGTGAGTAGGTTTCATTTGGGTTAGGCTTAGTGCCTTCATAGGTGGATCTTTTCTGGGAGGCTAATTTGAAAGTTCACAGGTCACTTATTTGTTGGATTATGTGGTAACTCTTTCTCAGAGAGTGTTTACAGTGTCTGAACCTCTCCTCTTCTCCCTTTCCCTACTCTCTTCCCTTCTCCCTCCTTGTCTCTTGCCTTTCTACATTGTTGTCAGATCCCCTCCTCCCCCTCCTCCTCCTTCTTTTCTCCCTCTTTCCTAAAATGGTCAAGGTCTTCCATTGCATCCTGGGTCATCTCCAGTCATCCTGAGGAGTATCTAGTCACTGGACTCAGATGACTCTGGAGGAGAAGTGAGGCTGGTGACCTGCACATCCCTCCCTCACTCCAAACAAAGTCAAGTGCAAGTCATGTCATCATTTCTCTGATGGCATGGTCTTCTTCAAAAACAAAGGACAAACACAACAACAACAATATTCCTAGGTGGTGGTCAGGGTAGTAAGAGCTGTCTGGTTTTCCATTGTTGGCCTGTGGTAACAGGCAGTGGGAAGCCATGGAGCTGGGTGCTGGGGCAGGGGTTGGGGGTGGAGCAGATAGGGGGCCAACCTCCTTGGCTTCTGAGTCTGCCTCTCTTGCTCACTTGATGGCCTTCTGTTTCAGGCCTCAGTTGACTGGGTTCCATTACATAGATGATTGTTTGAGTCCCTTCTAGTTGTGGGGTTCAGTGGGATTCTCTCCTGGGAGCCAGGAAATGGACTGGTACAAATATATCTGTAAATGAGTCCTGGTGGTTGTGACCCAGTCCTAGCCCCTCTCCTCAGACTCAGGTGCATGATGTGGAGAGGGAGAATTTGGTGATATATACATTTTTAATTAGAAATAGGCTGGGCACACTGGATCTGATTTGTGGACTGTGGCTGTAGGCTCCTGGCCTGTGCCAGACTAAGTATTAAAGGAGGGGGAGGAGAGTATCCTTCACTGTTCCTGGCCTCTCTGGGTTGGGTCCTTTGGTTCCAGAAACCAAGTCTTGTGATAATAGATGCCCCCATGCTATGTTGTGGGACTGGGATGCTATCAAATTGGAGCCAGTGATAGATAACTCATTGTCTCTAAGGCCGTGGTTAACTAGCAAGGGAAGTGAGCATGAGTGAAAACAGATGATGAGTGGGAAGGTTGGGGCCCCTCTAATGTGCCTAGGTTCCCCTTCCCCCTACCAATCACATCAGGTGGCTCCTTGAGAGAATGGCAAGAGAGACATGAATGAGGATCATATGGGCTAATAGGGCCATGCATGTGGGTCCCAGTCTGAACTACTGGAGTGAAGACTCATTAACCAAGGCTGAAGTTTATCTTTCAGCTGTGAGAAGAAATTGTCCCTTAGACAAGTGTGTACCACAACCTTTGAGATTGGAGAGAGGCTAGTTACATGACATGAAAGTTTCCAAACTTCCAACAAGGCTTTATCACATAAATAACTAGTATGAAAGGAAGTCTTAAGTCAGTTGGTAGAGTGGAGGCCACAAAGGTCATGTTTGGAGGGAGATGTGATTGCCCTGAGGAGCCACCCAAGTCATTGTCTGTAGGCCAGAGCAATCTACTTGACAGTTGAATTGGAGACAAGCTATCAAACACTGAGAACAGTGTTGATCTGTTTGTAACTTGCATTGTCCAAACTGCAGTCTATGCTTTGAGGGGTCTAGGCTTCAGGGGGTCCTAGCCAGCTGGGCCTCCCTTGGTTAATTCTGTTGGTATTGGCCCAAGAAAATGAGAGAGGTGAATGAATGACTTCTGTGGGCCACAGTGGACCTTGAGAACCTGCAGAATGCCATAACCTCATGCAGGAGGTGGGAGGAGTGGGGACTTTTGGAAAACCATATGAACATCGGGAGCCATTAGATCAAGTTTGAGAATTGCGCCCTGGCGCCTGCTGCTCCAAGGTTTTACAGCTTCACTGTGGTGCTGGATCTGACAGAACTGAAAAAGTAAATACTGGCACGTCAGCAAGAGTAGCATTTTCTAGCATACAAAGTTCCGAGACACAGAGTTTTGGACTTAGAGTCAGGAAGACCTGACTCAAATCCTAACCTCAGATACTTTCAACCTGTGTGTCGGCATATCTCTTAACATCCCTGGGCCTCATGGGTAAAATGAAGAGATTGGATCTGAGGACTCCAAGGCTACTTCCGGCTCTAATTGCCGGCTCCTTTGAATTACACTAATGTCCTTCACTGCCCTTCCTTGAATGACTGGCCACCTGCCTCACTTTCCCCTAGTCTTGACTCTGCCCTAATTCACACTATGTGCCCCTTTGACTGCAGCTCAGCCTCCTGTCCAGGGTGTTGGTAAATATTGCCCTGTAGGGTTGCACTGACCTGGAGAGGTGTCCAGTGTCTTGTCTGGGCCTCAGTTTCCTCACCTGGTAAAGGAAGGGCTTCATCAAAGAGAGCTCTTTAGCTTTGGGGTTTTCATTTCACAGAGGTTTGCCGCATTGTGTGCTGAAAACAGGCCTGAGCAGTAAATGAGTGAGATTTATGCGGTGAACATTGAAAATAGCTAGTCATTTCTGCCACAAAGGAGCAAAGCTGTGAACATGCAGGCCACAATCAAGAATTTTGTTCTCTTGCCTTAGATTTTTTCACCTTTCCAAAATCTTAATCATTCTGTACCTTAAAGAAGTCCTGTCATTTAATTGGAGCAGTAAATAGTATTTTCAGATACCACTGGTGCCCTTGCCCTCCCCCCTCCCCTTCCTTCCAGGGTTTTAATAGGTAGGAGAGGGGCTCTCTTCCAGAGAATTTCCTCCTTTGAGGGGTCAGGTTTTATGGGGGCGGTGATATGGATGACGTTAAAATGAATCTGAATGTGGCAAACAGGCCTGTGTCCTGTGTCCTCATACTAGTTAGTGGATGGACCCGCATTACCAGATTTCCAAGAGGACATCTGTCCTAATCGGCTTTGGCTTTTCTTGATGGAAGGCCTTCGTTAGACCTTCTTCATGCCACTGTGCCAGCTACCTTTTGGGGCTCATGGAGTGATGACTAGACAGTTTCAAGCTGCATTTTTCGAATTTTGAATGATCTGTTTTCAAATTTTGGAAATCAGCATCAGTTCTGTTCTAAGTGAGCACTTCAACTGTGTCTTTAAAATGTGTATGAGAAAGCCTTTTCCCCTCCCTTTCCTCCTCCCCCCTCTAATTAGCGCCATCTTAAGCTCTTAAATAATTTTGGGCAAGTAAGTAAAAGCCCATTTTAGCTGCAAGCACAATTTTACCTTTTGGTTACACACTTGAACTTGACACTGTGGCACTCTCAGCTGGTGCTTGCTGGAGAGTTGGTGTGGGCCATAAAGAAGGTGGGGAGCAAGCCTGCCAGAGTGGTGAGAACCCTTGAGTGGGAACCAGGAAGCCCTGGGCTGATGCTCCCTCTGCTCCTTACTGGCTATGTGACTTTGGACAAGGAGGCCTCAGTTTCCTCATCTGTAAAAGAAGGGCTTTGGACTGGATGATGTCCAAGGTGAAGCAGCCTCAGTTTCCTCATGTGTCCAGTGGGGACAATAGTGCCTAGAACCCCTGCCTCGTAGAGGTGCAGAAAGGTGGGGGAGGGGGATCTTGGGACTCCATCCATGCCAATGCCACTCTTACTGAGGAGGAAACTGAGGCCCAGGGAGGGGAAAGAAAGACTTCAAGGCTTCCCTGCTGCAACCCTGGGGACATGAGCTCCTGTCAGGCCGTGGGCACTGCTTGGCTTGGCTTGCATTGCTCAGCTCACTTGGCGGCGGCGTTGGCAGAGACGGCACCACCAGAGGCGGCAGAGGCGGCACCACCAGAGGTGGCAGCAGCAGCGGCGGCGGCGGGAGCAGCGGCAGAGGCAGAGGTGGCAGCGGCGGCGGCAGGCGGGCTGCTCAGCTCTGTGGTGGGGCAGCTGTGTGCCAAGGTAGTGACCCAAGCGGCCGGGCAGCGGCCACAGCAGCGGCCCGCTCCTTGCACCCGGGTTCCCCTCCTGTAGGCGGGCAGGCACTCCTTGGGAGCTGAGCTGAGTGCAGCCCGAGCCGGAGCCCGAGCCCAGCTGGAGCCAGTGAGGAGCGAGTGAGCGGAGCCGCCCCCAAAGGAGCTGTTCTTTGTGCTGCCCCCTCTGCTGCCCCCGCCCCTCCCGCCGTCGCCGCCGCCGCCGCCGCCGCTGCTGCTGCTGCTGCCACTGCCGCCACTGCCCAGCTTGCCTTGGAGGTCAGCAGCTAGCCCCGGCTCCCTGCCCCTCATTCCTCTTCCCTCCATCTCTTCCCTGCCTGCCTCCTGCCCTCCCCCTTCCCCCTTTTTCCCTGCCTGTCTCCTGCCCTCTCTCCATCCCTGCCCCTCCCCTCCTTCCCACCTTCCCTGCCCTGTCCTCTCCCATCCTCCCTGCCCTCCCTCCCCTGCCTGCCCACTTCCCACCCTCCCTGCCCTGCCCGCTCACCTCCTCCCTGCCTCCTGCCCTCTCTCCATCCTGCCCCCTGCCCTCCCTGCCTGGCGGACACCTGCTCGAGGACAGCGTCTGCCTGCCGGGTGGACTCCCCGCCCACCTCCCCTTCCTCTCCATTTCAGGCGGGCTGCAGTGATTTGTGAGCTGGGGTGGGGGTAGGGGTCGTTGTGAGGGGAAGGGGGGTTGCCGTGAAATTGGGCAGGGTCCCTGGTTATTAGGGTCTTAGGAGCAGAGCTCCAGGCTGCTGCTGCTGCTGCTGCTGCTGCGCTACAGGAGGTAGACAAGCAGGTGGGGAGGGGGGGAAGGGAGGGAGGGAGGTCCGTGGGACTGCCCCAGATGTTGTCAAATGCCGGCGCAGGGGCTCAGATTGCCTGGGGATCAGCCTAGGCTAAGGAGAGCCCCCGGCCCGATGGGCACACCATGCAGCCTCGGGCAGCCGTCTTGGGGGGTGGATTGTCTGCACTTGGCCTTGGTCACACAATGGATATGAAGGACGGGCACTGGGGCGCTGGGCGCTCTCCTTAATGGCATAACCAGGCGGGTGCTGGTTCAGAGCTCACATACGAGGCGCCCAGGCAGCTGCTGCTGCATTTAGTGGCCCAGCTCAGGCCAGCTCAGCCCTGCCCAGCCCAGCGCAGCTGCTCCAGCAGTGGCCCAAGGCTATGCTGAGCTTACTAGCCCACTTGTATTGTTGCAGCTCCAAGGAAGACTGTTCTGAGGATGACAAGTGTATTCTGAGTAGGTAGGTGTGTGGCTTCCTTCTGGGCTAGAGTCCCATCTCTGTCCTGCTTTTTTCCTGCCTCTATTGGTCAGAAATCAGGTTAAGATGTATAGAGCAGAGGCTAGCCTGAGCTCTCCTGCCAAGGTACAGTCATGGCATCGGCAGCTTTGCCCGGCGCTCCCCAGCCGAGCCAGGGGGTACCCTGAGCACGAGCTGCTTTTCTGAACTAAAACTGCATTGTGAGCCCCGCAAAGGCATTTCTCTGCCTCTTGCTGTCTCAGTCTCTCTACTGAGGTGACATGATTGTGGAGGTTGGAGGCTAGCCTCCTCTGATTAGCAGAGGGGCCAGGCGATGCCTCGAAGCCTTCTTTTTTTCCGGTGGAGAGATTTGGTTTGAGGGCACCGGCAGCCTCTTTGGCTGGTTCGGAGCAGCAGCAGCAGCCTCAGGTTCTGCTGTGGCAGGGGAAAAGAAGGGGTAGTCGGTGTTGTGTTATGGAAACACTGTTTACTGTTATTGTAGTACCGTGGTGACAACATGCCTTTGAAATGGAAAACGAGTTCTCCTGCTATCTGGAAATTCCCAGTTCCTGTGCTTAAAACCTCCAGGTCATCGCCACTTTCACCGGCATACATGTAAGTGAGAGCAAATAGGCTCTTGAGGTGGGATTTCTTTCATGAGACAGGCTACCCAGTGGCCTGAAATGCCATGTTCTCTCTCTCCAGTGACATTGGCATGGTCACATTCTCCCTATGTGGGCTTTACCTTCACAGCATGGCTTTTGCACCTTGAACTTTCTAAGTGATGAATGTTTCTGAGAGTTATCAAATGCAGACACCTTATAATAAATATTTTCGCATTGAGTGAACTTTGACTATTTCTCATTGATTGGAAAGTTGGATTTGGGGTTCTCAAGGTCCAGGTCTCCCTCTGTGACTTTTGAAACCATGTCTGTCCTAAAGTGACTGCTTCCTGATCTTAGTCTAATGGTTCATTGTCCAGATCCCTCCTAGTTTCGGTGCATTTAACAATTTTTGGCAAATGTCTTCTTGGATTGGGAGAAAGTGAGCATTCTGCTAATGTGTAGCATTGCCATAGCATAGGAGAGGCATTTTCCATAGTCTGTTCTGCTGAAGTGCAGCTTTCAAAGTTTTCTCAATTTGCAATAATGAAACTCAAAGCCTTGAGTGGCAAGGTTGGAGTATTTGTGTTCTATTTATACAGTTGTGTGGTTGTGGTGTGTCTATATACCTGCTGTATGAACCTCAGTTTGCCAAATAGATTTGAAATAAACATGAGCCTGAGTGTTTGGAGGATAGCTTACTGGAATATGTTTTTTAATTAAAATATTTGTTTGGTGTGTTTCATTCACAAAGCTGTGCCTGCAAAAAGAAAATCCAGGAAGTGTAATCAACTGTTCTTTTTCCATCCTGTCCATGAGCCCTTCTTTTTAGGTGGAGGAGGGGGTGGGAAGCTTGCTTTTTTCACATTTTTCTCCGTTCAGTACAAACAAGGCTTTGGAATTAAAGCTGCTGTTTCAAATGCCCGTACCCACTGACTAGTCAGGAAAGGGGATCTGCTCAAGGTGTCAAGGCTTTTGTCTTATGGCCTCGTTTTGCTGCTTTTCCACCTAGTTTTCCTCTTCTTGGGGGTGTGGATGCCCAGTGACATCTTGATTGTGAGAGATGCTTGGAAGCTCCTCAACTGCTGCTGCTGCCACCACCACCGCTCGGCTCAGCTGGGCTGGAGCTTTTCAGTCATGCAGGTGCCCCCTTGGGGTCTAGGAAGCAGGGAATTGGTGTAACTTGGCAGGCTTGCTGGCCCCAGCTTCTCTCAGCTTTTTCTTAGCAGATTATTATTCATATTTGCTCTCGGAGATATTTCAAGTTATTCCATCTAAGCATATATGAAAACGATTTTGCTTTCTACCTAAAATGATGAGCCCCATTGATGGAAAAATAAGTCCCATCATTATTGGAATGTAGTGGAAAAAGAGGAAAGTGACAGATTGATGAAGGTTTGAAATGTCCTCGAAGTGTGTGTGTGCATGTGCATGCATGCATGTGTGTGAGTGTATGTACATGTGTGTGAGAGTGTGTGCACATGTGTGTGTGTGTATGGAGCCCCTGAGCTAATCAGACGTGGCTGTTCCCCAGTGGCCGGTGCAGGCCAAAGGTGAACTCCTCTGGAGGGCCAAATTGAACAGAAGGCACACAAATCAACAATTCTGATTTCATCTGATGAGAGATAGTCACGATTTCTGATTCCTGTGTTGCTACTCCAAAAATGAAATTGGCAGTTTTTTTTTTTAACAACACTCTTACCAGTTTTGACAAAAACAGCAGTGAAAAAAAACTTATTGGGCTTTTTCGTATTATTTGCCTGGTTGGGAATAACTAAATTCAACATCTTTCTGTGAACTCCCTGGTTTGCTTAAGCATCAATCTCTTTGCCCTGGGGAAATGAGGGAATGGGCTTAGGCTTCAGAACCTAGAGAAATAGTCCAGCTCCTGTATGCTGCCGTTGTACATGGGGGGAGCACATCTGTAGAATATCAAATGTAATTGCATGTCTCCTGTTACCCAAGAGCACTTGGCCATGGCAGTGGACTCTCTTAGTCAGTTGGCACATCTGTCTTCTTTGCACAGAAATGTACAGAAGGCTTTTATATTTGCAGATGCAGTATAGAGAGCCTGGGAAATCGAGCCTAAAGCTCACCTTGGGAGTTTGTCATCCAGGTTTTTAAAGTCAGTGCTTTAGTTTTTGGTCACAAATGCTCAGTGAAGTTCATTGAGATGCCTGGACAAAAATCGCTTCTTTTGTAGCTTCTTTGGAACTCCTGAACTCGTAAGAGAAAATGATAAGGTAGCAGGGCACATACAGGCTAGTTATCATGCCCTGAGTCCAGTGTGATTCCTTCTAACTGCCCCACCCCATTGGTGGGGTACTGAGCCAATGTGAAGCTGCTCTGTCTTTGGGGTCTGCAGATTCTGTAGTAAGATTGAAAAAGTGGCACTTTGGGCACAGGAAAAATACACCAGCAGGTTGAGAAATAATAAGTTTCATACATATGTAATAATCACATGTAAATGAGTGTCCATATGAAGTTAAAAATGTTTGTGTTCTTCTGCAAGATGTCCCAGGAAAAAGAAGACGAGCCTTTGTGCTATACTTGTTTTTCCCTCTCAGACCACATTAGCATCTATTTGAGCATAGTTCCTTAATTGGGGGTGGGGGTGGGGGGAACGTTTGGCGGCGGCCTTGACATTTCTTGAACTCTTGCTTAAGGTACATCTTTCGTGTTCTCAAAGACTGTGCTTTGGAAATGTCAGCAGAAGGGGTTCTTAGCTTCATTAAAAGTCAGTTGCAGGGATAGCTTCATTAAAAGTCAGTTGCAGGGATAGAATAATTCCTGAACTGGGAACAAAATGGAAAGCCTATTCAGCAAGTGCTTGCCTGTCTGGGGTGGGTCCTGCTTCTCTCCAGTGGCCCCAGTACCCACCCAGTACCCTGGGGGTGCTGGTAGTCCTGCCTTGGCAGTGAAATTGTCAGTGGCCAGTGTTTTGTTGAGGGCCAAGGCTCAATCAAAATGGAGACAGACCTGGGCCTTCCATCTTTAGAGTCTAGCTGCTTTGTCGTTGCTTTCTGGGCTTGCGATTTTCATTAAGTTCTCCCCACCCTGCTTTAAGGAGCTCAGCTGCTGGCCTTGCCAAATGAGGTTTGCCTCACCGAGAACTGAAAGGAAGGGGAATAAATACCTATTCATCTTGTGTGCCTTGAACACTTCAACGAAATGTTGGAATGGTGGATGGGGGACGGAGTTGACTACATAAAATTCTGGGAGGTTAAGAAGGGGGAGCTCTCTCTGTATGCACTCATCTTTAAAGCCTCAGTTTGGATCTTGTTAGCTATAACCCTGCTTTCTCCTGTTTGCCTAACTGTACAGTAAGTGCAAGGCAATCCACCTAAAACGGAGGGGGTAATATATTGATTAGAAACACAATATTTTAGTGCGTGTGTACTTGTTACAGTGACTGCTCATCAGCAGATTAATCGGTGTCCAACTTTACCTTTGGGGGCTGTCTAGTGTTCGGTGTAAGCAAATCCCAAAGGGAGAGGCTTTGTTCCACAGGTGGGAACAGTTGGGTTTCCCAGGTCAATCCCAAAAGGTCCATTCAGGAAACTGAAGGTGTGTTTATACCTTAATTGGTTCCTTCCTGGTATCTTGGCAGCCTACACTGAACACTGGGCTAATACTAGCCATTCTGGGAGACGGAGGATGTGTGATAAAAACAATGACTTGTTTGGTCTTATCAAAAGGGACAGAGAATAGAGAGGAAGGGGTAATGAACTGGAGAAAATCAGTGACTGAATGAGAAGAGGTACGCAAAGTGTATGGCAAACATTGAGGAGATGATGATGACGACGGTGACAACGATAATGATGACAGTCACTTCTCCTGGGCCTGGAAATGATGAAATGTAAGATTGAAGCAATAAGATAGCCCCTCTCCCAGTGTGACTTTTCTGAAACTGATTATGAAAGCAGTTTCTGTTTGTGACCATGGGTTTAATGAAAGTCATTAAAGAAGACATTGTCTCCTTTGATCCCCAATGTTCAGTGAATTTCCTTTTGGAAAGGCTTGTTGCATTAATGCTTCCAAATGGAAGCCCAGATTTTGTCCCAAGACCCAGTTACCCCATACATGAATATTGAGAAAGTTGCTGTGATTGACTTGATAGAACTCAGAACTGACTTCTCTTTGCCTGGCACAGAATGCCAAACTGTTCCTTGACTGTCTGCAGAAATGCTTTTTGTTACTTGGGTGGGCATCTGAAAAGTAGATTTAAAAAAAAAAGTTGGCTTCCTGTGTTTTGTCCCTGAAGGCTTTTTGCTTTCTGATTTTTTTCGTTTTAGAAGCCTTTTCTTGTATTACCCCATCTACTAACATATTTAGTAAAATACATTTCACAATGATAGCAAATTAGTGATGGCAAATAGTACTTGAAGATGTGGAAATGGGCATAGAACTAAACTAAACAGAGAATGGAGAGGAAGGGGTAATGAACTGGGGGGAAACTAAAACCTAACTGGTCTGTAAGGGATGGACGATTTTCCCAACATTGCTATGTATCTGAGAGCTTGGAGCGAGCTTACTTTCGTTGGCTTGGCTCTCTTCAGGTATACCAGTGAAGATGTACGTATGATGTGGGAAAATAGCTTTGGCCCAGTTTTTGGTGAATATCTGTGGTAAGACCTGGACTCTTAGAGCCGGAAGGGACTGGAGGTTGTGTAGTCCAGCATTTTCTAAGCCAAACCATCCTGTGAAAATAGCAAGATTGTGTCTTGTAGATTGCTCTGACCCAGGCAGCTTTGACCCTCCTCCTTTTACTTTGCTGCTCCTAACCTCAGGGAGTCAGAGCTCCCTGACAAAGTCATTTTTCTAATTCAAAGGGATTGCAGTAAAGGTTTCATGGACCAGTCAAAATATTCATCATTTGGGAAATACTGATCCAATCCAGCCTCTGCAGTACCCCCTCATCCCCGGAAATCCTTCCTTATTTCACCCCTGTATGAATAACTCTAGTGATGGGGAGCTCACTACTCCTCAAAGCAATTCACTCTGTTTGAGGACACCAGTAAATTCTTAGAGTTTTCCTCATTTTGAACAGAAATCTGTAGCCCTTTAATTAGTCCCTGAAATGGACACTCATTGGCCTTAGTCTATCCCCTGAAACTTCATGTCGGCTTAGCTGTCTTCTATGTATTTTATAGAACCGATAACAATTTTGAGGTCTCATTAAGTCTTTCCTTCTCCAGGCTAAACATTCTTAGTTGCCTGAACCTATCATCATGTGGCCTGGATTCCCTCTGATCACCAGCTTAGGATATGCAGCAGCATGTCGGGATAAGCATCAATTCATCAGGGCCATTCCTACAACATGATAGCTAGATGTTATCTGACCAGTACAGAGTTCAGGGAGACTAGGATCTTTCTTGTTTGGAAGGCTATAGCTGATTTTTCTAGCAGCCATTGTTGGCTCATGTCAAACTTGTTCTTTTTCACGTAAAATGCTTTCCAGTTATATCTTCCCCCATCCTGCCTTTGCGCTGTTGTTTGAACACAAATGGCAGAATTAAAATTTTTAAAAATCTACACATACATGATTATGTATAATACCTTCATGCTTGGAGATCATTTATAAATCTTTGAATATTAATAATAACATCATAATCAATTCTTGGATTGAGTGGTTCCTTCCAGAGAACTCAACTCTTCTCATCCTCATGCCTTTCATCATTATGGTAGCTATCTTTCAGTCTCATGAATGTCTTTGGTGAAGCAGATCCTATTCATTTATTCTAGGTAAAGCAAATGGAGACAGAGCAATGTTAGGCCTTCCACTGAGCCCATGTGCCCATTGGGGGAGGTGTATGTATTTTTCCCACCTGCATAAATGGCTTTATTCCATCTCTCTCCAAGTTGATGTTCTCGGCATTTGCAATCTTTCAAGCCTGAAACCTGGCAAATAAGAGTTATATTCTCCAACAATCCAATTTGTAGGTTCTTTAATCTTAGCACTGAAGCCCTGGAACATAATGGAATAGAAAATAACACCAGCTGTGTGTCCATGAGTGTTCGGGCTTTTTGGAGTTGGTATTTGTGAAACAGAAAACTGAGTGTTTCTAAGACCTTCAAATTAAAAAAAGTCAATCTTCTTTTTCTCTGGATTGTTTGATTTCTTACTTGAATGTAGCTTCTAGTACTTCAAGGGGAAACTTGCCCTGGTGGGAAGAAGCGTTCTGGGATCCCCCAATATCCATCTCATCCTGGATCATCATGGTTACCAAGGATTCGAGGGTCCTGACTCAAATTTAGAATCAAGAGAGTCTAAAAGATGAGGAAAATCTGCTTTAGCTTGTTTCCCCCAAACTACACAGTGGCAAAAACTAAAGTACGATCATTTGTGAGTTTATTGAGAAGTTCATTTATGACATTTTAGGCAAATTTGGAATATTTTCCTAGAGGTCTTGATAACATGATTTAGTAACTGGGTCTTTAAAATGTCAAGCCATTGCCAGTTTCTGGATGATTCTGGCTCCTCCTGGAGTCAGCCTCAGTTGCCCAATATGCTTCTGATCCAAGTTGAATGGCCCCCTTCCTCTTACACTGAGGCAAGTGGGACTTAGCTTCAGAGATGGGTTTTCAAGGCAGTTGGTGAAAGCTCTTCTTTCTTTTTCCTTATGTTTGGGCCCACTTCCAAGGAAAATTTGAAAACTTATCAGGTGTAGGAGGGCTTAGAGTTAACATATATTGATGTAAAGAGCCGGAACTCGGGCCAAGTTGTTTTGCTCAATATAAGGAAACACTTCCCAGTAACCGTAGCTCTTCCACAGTGGAAAGGGGTTGCTTCAGGAAGTGGGAACTTTCCCCTTCTTGGAGTTCCATGAGCAGAGGCTGGCTGAGCACTCATTGGGTATGTCCTGTGGGCCAGGCCTGCTCAGGCATATGTTGGACCAGATACACTCTGAACCTTCTTCCTAGCCTGTATTTCTCATGTCTGATCATAGGTTCTGGTCATGCCGACTCGCTGTTGAAGTCATTGGACTTTCAGGTGCTTTCATGCCCCTTTTTTGGCAGTTAATGTATTTCTTCAAGATCTTCTCATCTACCTTTGAGTCTTTCAAGTATATGTGACAGGCAACATACTAAAGACATACACATGAATAGATCATGAGTACTTGGCCAGATGCGCCCAGCATATTAGGGGGGTTGTATGTTGTCAAACCTCCATGTATACTTGCGGAACCATACTGTCAACTCAGGGAAAATCAAGGTGTCTAATGAATTGCTATGAAAATGAAGCAGAAAGGTCTCTAGTTACGTAACATTCTATTTCCTGTACATGGGAAGTGTTGAAAATGGAATTAGACGCATTGCAGAAATATCATGTCAGAAAAATGGGTCTGAGCTAAATGGATGAGACAAAATGTATGGTTGGAGAGAGGCATTAGATTTTCCAGTGTGGGTGGTGGTGTTAACAAATGACAGAAGAGCATACCATTGAAGCTCAGTGTGCTGCCCTTGGAGCAATCAGAGGTTGCTGAGTGCATGGTTCTCACCTTCAAGGAACCAAGACTTTGGTGCCAGCACATCTGATGGGAGCTTCAGTAAAAATAGAATTACCTAGAGTTTTTAATTACAGGGAGAATAACATTTGCCTACTGGCATGAAGTCAGCATCCATGAGCATGATCACATTTGACTACCCATTTAGCATCCTAAGACTTCAAAATGTGCTAGACCAAAATAAGAGGCATGGACATTTACGGAGAGAGAGAACATTCCCTCCAATAGACTTTGAAGAGCACAATGATCCTACAGGGCAGGTGGAGCAGCTCTTCTTATTTCCTTTTCATAGATAAGAAGACTGAGGCTCCAAATGATTTGTCCCAGTTCATGTGGCATAGCCAAGATCGCAGAGTTGGAGGGACTTTAGAGGCCTCCTTTTCCCACATATGCCTGAGCAGAAATGCCCGCAATGGCATTCCCATTCAGTGGCCAAATAGCATTTACTAGAAAACTCTTGTGATGGGAAGCCCCTACCTCGTGAAGCCCAAATTCACCTCTTTATAACTTGTTCTTGCCCTTCATTCAGAATAAATGGCGTCCCTCTTCTGTGCAACAGCCCTTCCCACACCTGAAGACAGCTGTCATGTTTTGGGTGAACCTTCTTCTCCAGTCTAACATACCTTCAGCCAATCTTGGTGAGGCAAATTTGTGAGCCCTTCATCCTCCCAGCCAAGCTCTTGGAAGGCATTCCAACTTGTCCAGTTCAGTTCAACAAATATTCATTAAAAGTCTACTGTGTGCCTGGTACAATGCTCAGTGTTAGGGATGCAAAGACACAGAACAAGCAGTCCCTGTACTCAGGATGCTTACGTTCTACTAGGGGAAAGTACTAGGTACAAAGGTAAGTGAATAAGACATACACATAAAGTGATACAGAACATTTTCAAGAGTGAGAGCTCACTAATGACTGGGGCTGGGAGCAGAGGGCAGCCTCCCTGGGAGTTGGTACTTGAGCTGTGCTTTGAAGGAAACTAGGTGGTACAGGACTAGTTAGGAGTGGTGTAGTAGATAGAGTGCTGGACCTGTAAGGAAGACCTGAGTTCAAATCCAGTTCCATGCACTAGTAAAACTGTCAGCTCTCAGTTTCCTAATCTGTAAAAATGATATGTGGTAGGTGAAAGATGAAATGACTGAGGAAACACAGGTTAGAGCTTCTGAACATATCGATGTATGAAGCAGTGCATGCCAATTGCATAACAAATTGGGATCAGGCTTCCTCAGTTTCGCTTGGACCCTGAATACAGAGGGAGACAGATTTTAATGAATTAAAACAATCAAATAAGATCAGTAAATTGAAAGAAAATAATTAACCAGGAGGAAATATTGGGGACTTTCCAAATTGGGAGGGAGAGAGTGAACAGGTACATTTCCCTGAAATCAGAAAAAAAGGTGTCCCATTTCCCCCAGGTGTCTGTATTCTGTCAAAGGCCCAAGGAAACAACAACTTGTGGGTGAGCATGGTGCCAATTTTTGGTTTTCAGTCACATAGGCTGTTTGAGATGTACAATTGTGAGAAAATATCTTGCACCGATCTTTGGATCTGAGTGGGCTTCTGGTCAGCATAGCCAAGGTCCTTGGTTATGGGTCTCTAAGCAGCAGGGAGAGTTGGTTCAGCTTCCCAGATATGCAGGACTAGGTTCAGACAATGCTGTAAAGTTTTCTTACAATTCCCATAATTGAATAAAGTTTTTTCACAAGACAGAAATTGAACTAGACCCGTAATTGAATAGAAAGGGACTGAGTTAGATCCAAAACTGAGTCACAAGATGGAGTCAGTGTGGTTCATTCAAATAGCTACCACTTGTTATTTCTTAATCCCTTCTGATGGTTTATTCATGTTTATCTTTTTTCCCAGTTAATAATATTTTTCCAGACATTCACTTCTATAAGGTTTTGAGTTCTCAATTTTTCCATCTCCCTCCCGTCCCCCTCTCCAAGATGGCACACCATCTGATTACCACTTACTGTTTTCATTCCCTTAGTTAGCACCTACCTCTTAGAACTTCTGTGAGGATAGATTGAGATAATATTTGCAAATCACTTTATATACCTTAAAGTGCTATATAATTGTGAGCCAATTTATCATAAAGAGTTAAAGAGGAATAGAGAATGAATTTTAGACATGAGAGACCTCTTAATATTTAGTCATCCATTCACTTGTGTAAAAGCATGACAATGGGATGACCCGTCGTGCGCCATTGGGGTGGAATGGAATGATCCATTGGAAGTTTGGAAAGGTAGGAGGAGCCAAACTGTAGAAGACTTTTGATGCTAAACCGGAGAGTTTGTATGTTATTCTCTAGGTGTAGGACACCATGGAAGACTTGTGAATTGGAGAGGAGGTATGGAGAGAGCTTTGCTTTGGGAGGAGCCCCTGGGAACGAAGTAAGAAGATAACAATTCCAGAATCCATTATCCCTTTTACTTTACAAAGGAAAAGTCTCTAAAAACTTGAGGCTAGGATGATTTCTGTATGTCAGATACTAAAATGAAGTGAAGTCATTTCATATCCACTAAGCACACACTGTTGTGATTGAACTATTAGGATTAGATAGCATCTCTCCTTTCTTTTGGTAGATCTGTCTTTTGTATTAGTAGCATGTGTTGTACTGGACAGTTCTTTGAGAGGCAGCAGAGAGAGGGACAGCCTTGGAGCCAGGAGGACCCAAATTCAGACCCTGCCTCTGTCACATACTGACCTTGAACTCTTTATCCAATAATCCCTCTATAATTTAGGGAGATCGCCTTTGAGAACTGGGGAAAATGACACGGAAAATCCATGGCTCTCTGGCCAATCCAGTGCACCAGACACAAAGCTAATACCTATACAGAAAATAATAAAATACTGTTTGAAGAGGGAGGGAAGATTGTTATGAAACATGACTTTCTTGAATAGAATCCCACTTAGGGGTTACATTTGGACTTCTAAGAACTCATCAGTTGGTCCAACCTTGGGTGTATTCTGGTCCAGAGACAGTAATAGTAGACTAATGATAAAATTTTAGCTCAACTTAGATGATTTCAAATAACTTAGAGGATTTTGAATTGTATGATGAAGATAAGTTGGTCACTTCGGAACTAGAAGATGGATTTTTTCCTTCCATTCATCTCATTAGTCTTGTAAGCTATTTTGGGTAAAGATGGAAGGAAGCCTGGATCTTTTCCTGTGTTGGGTCACTAATCTCTGTGAAGTACAAGGACAGTCTCTAATATTCATCAGCTTTTCTTATCGGAAAATACACAATCACTTGTCCATGTAGCCTCCTCTTGTCAGCGAATAAACTTGTGGTTTTCTTTATGATGAAAATGCCTTGTGGGAGATTAACTAGGTGGGATGGGTCTACTTTGTGGAGGACTGTGAAATCCATGCAGAAATGTTTAGGTTTCACATGTTCGGCTGGAATATAAAATATGGGGGAAGTGTGATAATTCAGAAGGATGACTGGATCCAGCTATGAGGGACTAGACATATCCCAAAGGGGAGTTTATATTTTATCCTCAAAGTAATATGGAACACTGAAACTTCTTAGGGGATCAACAAGGATATCCCCTTGAGAACTACATAGAGTACAGATTTGACAGGGGCTGAGTTAGAGGTAGAACAGCCAAGGTGAGAGCTGGTGAGGAGCTGAACTAAAAGAGGGGATGTTGTGTGAGTGAGTAAAAGGGGGCAGATGTGAGATATGTTGAGGAGTTAGAAATGACAAGACATGGAAGTTGATTGGATATGGCAGGATCAAATGAAAGGGGAAGAGTTGAGATTGATCCTGAGGTTATACATGTGGGTGACTTGTAGATTCTCAACAGAATCAGGGAAGTTACAAAGAAGGGTGGATAGGCTTAGGAGGAAAGACGGTGATTTTTACTTTGGTCATGCTAAGTTTGAGGTGTCTATGGCACACCTGGGAGGCAATAACCAGCAGGCAGTGGCTGATATGGAGATATAGATCTGAAGTTCAGGAGAGAGATGAGAGCTGGAAACACTACTTCATCTCTAATTCTAGGGTTTTTTCCTGTGTATGAGAGATTGTGTGTGGGACTGACAGGGAAAACAGAGAGATAGAAGAGAGGTGGGGGGCACAGTTTCTTAGTTGTATGGATGGAATTTTTATATACTTTGACTCTTAGCTATCTTAAGTTTCCTGTATATTTCTTGGATTCAGATGCATGTCCCTGCCAAACTTTCCTGTTGCCTTCAAAGTTCCACTGTAAAAGGCAGCTCCCTTTCTCCATTTTTGCCCCTTGGGCCAGTTCATCTATTGAGCTTGCCAGTAGAGTTATCTTTGTTTGCAGGGGAGGACTTGAGTAAGGGGGAAAATACTTTCTTAATTTTTAAAAAATTGTTGGTGATCTGCAAGGGGATAAATAAGTCAAGCCTGTCTTCTTGATGCTTAGGGTTGGCTTTGTTTTATGGATTAAGACATGGCTATTGAGTGTGGAACATTCCATGAGTGTTCTCTAGAGAAATCTTTTCTATTTTGCCAACATATTGTATGGCAGGAACAGAACTGTGTAACGAGGGTAGGGTTACTGGAGCTTTGTCCCAGGATAGGGAATTTAGAGGGTACTGAAAGTATTTGCAGCTCTTAAGTGGAAAAAATAGAACAGTTTAGCACTTAGCAAGAATAGGTAGGAAGGTACCCAGTGACCTACTTCACTCTATCCTATGATATCCGATTGGGCCACCATGACAGTCTGTCTCCCTTTAAGGGTGCCTGTAGCTTATAGAGGCTGTTCATGGAAACCAATATTAAAAGATTACACCTAATGATCTTGGGGCCTTCATGACAGTCTTGCCTTAACAGAGGCTGCAGGCTTATAGAACATACTCATGGAAAAATACTGACAATAGTATTTTTGAAAGGCTAGTATAGCTGTGGCCCCCCAAATAATATGTTGTCCACTACCAGCTTGGTTTTTCTTCCTGTTGGCAAGTCCTCAAATTATCTTTTGCCCAACCCCTGTTGTACAAATTGTCCAGATCCAGGAAGGTCATCCAAAATAGGGGTTTAAGAACACCATTCTCAGAAGGGTGTACTAGAACACCCCCTCCCCTCCAGCAGGAGCACCCCTTCCTGCTGAACGGACCAGGGTCTCTGTGTTCCCACAATGCCGTGCTGGCTTTACTTGAGTTATACTCAAAGGTCATGTGTCTACCTGAGTCAGATGCCGAGTCCTCTTCTCCTCTCTCCCTTTCCCTCTCTTGCCCATTGCTTGCAATAAAGCTTTGCACTGGAGTGTTTCCCATTGTTTTACAAGTTTTTGCAGTCAGCACCTGAGGTCATGAAGGGGTGGTTTTCTGCATGTCTCTGGCTGGCTCTTGGGTCTTTCCTTAGACACAAACTGAGAACCCAGACAAAGACTGACCCTCCTGACTGCCACATGTACTCTGGGGTAACAGAGATCAGTAGAGGAAGCCTGTGTCCTCCCAGGAAAGACATCTCATGCCAGAGGCCTGTCACACAGCACTCCAGCTGCATCTCGAATCCATATCTGGGGGCTCTTGACCGTGAACTGGTGTTCTGGTTTTGAGGCATGCTGCTTGCACTTTGCCCTGGTGCAGAAATAGCTAGTTAGGGCTCTTAGGTTCATTCTCTTTGTATCAGACTCTAACAGGGCAGTTAGGTGGTACAGTGGATAAAGCACCAGTGCAGGAGTCAGGAGGACCTGAGTTCAAATCTCACCACAGACACTTGACACTCACTAGCTGTGTGACCTTGGGCAATTGCCTCATCCTGGGTCATCGCCAGTCATCCTGATGAATATCTGATCACTGGATTCAAATGGCTCTCTGGAGGAGAAGTGAGGCTTGTGACCTGCACAGCAGCCCTGCCTCACTCAAAACAAAATCAAGTGCAATTCATGTCATTATTTCTCTGATGGCATGATCTTCTTCGGCACCTAAGGATAAACACACACACCAGACTCTAAGGAAAGCACCAGTACCATGGAATTTTATTATGATGTGGAGTGCATGCTGCTGGAGACCCTTGGTCCTCTCATTTTGGAGTGAGAAAAAACAAACCAGAGAAGCCCCTGCCCTGTATACCTCAAGGCTAGCCCTCCTCCAAGATCCCAGGGCTTTTTCTTTTGCTTCCAGCAGTGGCTTGGGATGTGCAGGAGGTGGGGGTGGGCTGGGGGTGAGGAGAAATAGACAAGAGCCACTGAGGGCTGGTGTGAGGTGGCTTCCCCTCCCCTCTGGACTTTCCTGATGGTGGCTACATGCTGCATAGATAATGGTCAGAGAAAGAAAGCATTTAGTTGTCCAGAATTATTCATTATAGAAAATGTGTGGTGTAACCAGATCAACAGAGCACTGTTACTAAGAGCCCTCTGCTAGGACAAGGAACTGACTATCTTAGGGACAACCCTGGATTGTAATCGTGTTCTTGTAATGAGGGAAAAAAGTATACCCCTTTGATGAGTATTTTTCCTTTCTCTTTTAAATTGCAAATTCGTTTGGAAAATCTGAGCAGGCATACAAGACACTAATACTTCTTTCCAGTGATTTCTGATGAAGAAAAATGTATCTTCCTTTGTCTCCCTCTGTTTTGAGCCAATTACTAAGATTTCTTGAGTAGAGTAAGAATCCTTCTCAGTTCACCCCCCATCCTCTCCCCTGCCAACCCCCATCCTGCCCCTCAGACTGAAGGCCACATCTCTAACACAGACATGAATGGGAAAGCCCATGGAAACAGCTCAGAGGGGAAGGATTCAGGCCCATTCACTGGAACTTGGGAGGACAGCAACCCAGAAGGCATGAAGGCTAGGGCTACGAGATCCTCAAATACTCAGAGGGGCAGAGAAGCCAGAGGCCGAAGAGGCAGAAGACCCAGAGCCATTGAGCTCACTGGGTCCAAGAATCGAGATTCCTAAAGCCGACCCTGAGTCGTGGTGGAGCATCATGAAGTTATGGGCAGTATAGTCTACTTATAAAGGCAGGGAAGCATTCTAGTTAGTGCTTTAAGGATCACATTTCATTTTATCTGAGAGGTTCAATTATGTAGCTCCTCATTGTTAAGTAATCTTACCTAAGTGACATGTTTCTTCAATTAGAGATTGCTCTCTTCTTTGATCATTAAACGTTTCTTAGTTCAAAGAACTCTTGTCAGAGAAATACATGAATGAATAAAAAGCATTTATTAAGCTCTTACTAGGTGCTGAGCTCTGTGCCAAACACTGGCAATACAAAGAAAAGCAAGACACTGCTTGCTTTCTAGGAGCTCCCACTTTTTTAGGAGGTTATGCCATAGGAGGGCTCAGCTGCAGGGCTGATGGAAAGGCCCAGTGATCCTTAGGGCACAGCAGCAAGAGACATGGGAATGCATCTTCTTTAAGGTCGTTTTTGCTGAGAGAACCAGATCCATTTCTGATGCTGAACCTTTTTACCTGCCATTTAAGGCCCTTTACAGCCTGGCTTTTTCCTACTTTTGTAGATGTACCATGTATCACTCTCCTTTAAGCTGGCTGCTTGGCAGACCAACTGAATAGCCCTCAGTCTCTCTGCAAACCCCCTGGGCTTTCCCGCCTCTTGCTTGGTGCTATCTTTGTTTTTCTGAGCTATCCCACTTCTCCCCTTTGGCCAGTGAATTCAACACTGCCTCCTCCGTGAAGTCTTTTACTATTCTCCCTCTTCAGGAATGGCCTTCCTGCCCCTTTGAACCTCCCTGGGCTCTTGCCATGACCGATCTCTCAGGCATAGCCAGCTTACCATTCTATGCATTGCACTTGTCTGCATTTATGGCTTATCTTCCTATCAGACAATAATCTCTATGAGGTGAAGTGTCACCTTTTCCAAAAATGTGATACTCTCTCTTTTAGTCTAGAGCTTTTGCACTGATGTGCGCTGACTTAGAATGAATGAATCAGAAGAAGCAGAGAAGTAGCTTCTTTTTTTCATGAGTGGGAGTTGGAATGGACAGAAGTCATAGAACATTGGAACTTGAGAAGGCCCCCACTAGGATCACCCTAGAAAGAGACTGGTGCCAGAGGGAGAAGACATGCCCAAGGGCCAGGAACCAAGGTGAAGAGAAGCAAACTGGAAGTATGGGAGTGCCAAGGGAGGGCCCCATCCTAGGCCAGCTCCTCCCAAGCATGCTGTTCCATTGGGTGGTGCTCTTCCCTTGTTCATTCCAGGTATCCAATCACAAAGTCCTGTCATGATCACCTAACATGTATCACTTCCACTATTGCTGCTACCACCTAAGGAGGCCTTTACTGACCTTGGGTCTGGGTGATTGTAAGAGCCTTCTCACTAACTAGTCTCTGTGCCTGCTGTCTCTTCTTCATCTGCTTCTTGCCAGGTACCCCTGTCAGGTTAACCCTCCAAAGTACAGGCAACTGAGCCTAGAGTCAGGAAGATCTCAGGCCCTTAGCTGTGTGACCCTGGGCAAGTCATTTCACTGGTTTGCCACAGTTTCTGCATCTGCTTCCCAGGGCCACAGTGCCTGGCACATAGTAGGTACTCTAGAAATGTTAGGTGCTGGAATTCCAGTGGTTCCCTGTTGTGTGCCCCCCCAACCCTGCAATGACGTTTGACACCCTTCCAGAACAGTTTGCATGCAGAGCTCTCTCTCTCTCTCATTTGTCTCCCATGAGTATTTTATGCTTTAGGAAAACTGGATTATGTAGTGTTATGAACACCTCCTGTGTTTTCCCACGTCCGTGCTTTTGTCCGTGCTTTCTCTTCCACCTTGAATACCTCTTCCTTTGCATCTTGACTTGTAGAAATCCTACCCATCCTTCAGTGCCACTAGCTCAAATTCTGCCCTCCCTCCCAAACTACCTATGACCTGAGGCAAGTCCACGTGTCCTAGGAGCAATCGCCAGTGCTGGGGGCAGTGTGAACTTTTGAAGAATCCTTATGTCATTTCTGCCATGAATCACCATGAAATGCTGATGAAACTGCCTCTTGGCAGCAGGGACAACTCTTAGCATAGCAAATGGAAATCTAGTGGCTCTGGTTTGTTCTTACTTGGGCTAGCACCTCATCCTGCTGTACCCTCAGAGCTGCTCCTTCCGCCCTGGCCATCTATCGATTTCTAAATACTCAGAAAGTCAGGAAGACACACAATGACCCTCCGGATTTGCTTCTTTTGGGACTTGTCCTGAGAGGTGCAGGTAGCATCTTATCAGGACCATGGTACCCTCTGCTAGGTCCTGCCTTCAAGCAAACTGCATTCTTCTGGGGAAGAGCAACTGTCTCAGGGAATGCAAACATAAGTTATTGGGAAGGGAGCGCTGACACCTGGAGAGGCCCCAGGGAGGAGGAGACACTGACAGAGATGGGGAGGGCACTTCAGGCCCAGTGCAAAGGGACAGAGCATGAGAAGATCCATCCTGTTGCCTCAGCTTCTCTCACTTCTCTCCCTGGTAACTCAGCAGAAAGCCCTCTCTGCAAAGTTGCCAGTGAGCTCTGAGTCACTAAATGTGATGGTCTGTTCCCAGGCCTTGGCCCTCCTGACCTCCGTGACACAGACCACTCCTGACAATGCCTTCCTGCTAGACTACCCTCCCTCTTCTTCCCTCGTTTTCCTGACACTTCTCTTTTCAGGGTGCTGGGTGCCCAGTGTCCTGCGGCAGCAGCGTCCCTGTCCTTATCCCCTTCACCATGGCTGAATTTCCCAGCTCAGTCTCAGCCCTTATCTTTCCTCTCATCTAGCAGTTTGCTGTTAAATCCGTCAGCCAGGGCTCCTTTTCCTTTTGAGTCCTGGACCACTGTGACAGGCAGGGGAACAGTCAGTCTGCCTGGTGAAGAAGCCCGTGGGCCTCTGCTCAGATCACAAAAAATGCCCGCTATTGGTGATAGGTTAGTGCAGACAAAACTGTCAGTTCTTTTTCCTCCTCTCAGGTCATGGGCCCTGCAGCCTTTCCTTGGAGGGGTCTCTGGACCCCAGGCCTAAACCTGAGCCCCAGAGTGCCCACCTATCTGTGGCCTTGGGCAAATTTCCACGAGTCAGCAAGTGCCTGCCAAGTGTGGGAGCAACGCATCAGCAGGCATGAACGCACTTAATATTCTTGTTGATATCTATCATTGATACTGGACTCGAATGTTTGTGAAGAGCTTCCTTAAATGTCAGCTGTTGTTCTTTAATATTTATTATGTGACCATTATGGGCAGTGGATTGTCTGAGGGACTCCTTTCTTATCTTCCCCTTCCCCAACACAGATCGTAATCCCTCGATGACTTGAGTGATTTGGGAGAGTTTCTGTAGCTGAACAATTTGCTCCCCTGAGGCCACTGTGCTACTCAGTCTCCCCAGATTTATTTAGCCAGGCTGGTTCTTCATCCATAGATGTGCAGCTCCTCCACATCTGGAGTCAAGGCCTTTCCAGCTTGGTGCTCAGCTGGCAGAGCTTGTGACAGTCCTCACCAGTATGAGGATGACTTTAGTGGAGTGGCTGAGAGAGAGAGCAAGCCATGATTCCACGAAATAATCAGTGAACATGGCAAGTATCCTCACAAGGTCTGGAGTGCTCTGTAAAGTCCCAGGTGGTAAGTAACTAGCCAGTGGGATCAAGGTGGCTTTTAAACATTGGGCAGGGCTTAGGATGTGAGTGAGAGCAGTCCAGGCATGGGGAATTGTGTGACAAAGAAACAGAGTTGGGAAACTGGGGGAAGGTGGCTATTCCACTTTGCCTGCGGAACTAGTCGAATGAGGCCAAAAGCTTGGGAGGCCTTGAATGACAGCCTGGGCCTACTGCGTTTTGCTGTTTTTCTCCCTGACAAGCCCTTCATTTGTTATGTGAAGAGATGCACACTCTTAGTACTGCATGGGGTAATGCCTTACTTTTATTTTTATATCATCCTCTTTTTCTGTAGAGACTTGACTGCTGTTCTGTTGAGAAGCCCACACTTGGGCTAAGTGAAAGATAGTGCCTGGCAGGGAGGGAGCATTCCCTTCATAGTGGACTCTATTCCTGAAACTTGTTAGAATGACTGTATATTAGAAATAAATGTATGTGAAAAATTTGGCAGACACACTGCCTGTCACCTTTGAACTTTCTCCCACTTCAGGGGGTTGCCAGGTCAGCCTCTGCCAGCCTGTGTGGTGCCAGCGGACCACCAAAGTCCCCCAAAAGCAGCCAGCCAGCACAGTGTTAGAAAAGCAGCAGGCTGTGGTAGCACGTTGGGACAAGCTTATATATGTGTCTGTCTTGGAGTTCCTCTTTGACCTCTCTAACCCTGAGGGCAAGTGTTTGAAGAAGACATTTCTCAGAATTTCTCAGATTTCCTCACGGACTCGTAACAGTGAACCAGAAACTGGGGGCCAGTAGTGTCATGATTTTCTTTAAGCTATTATCCATGGTTGTGAATGAAACAGCAGACTTAAAGTTGTGTTTTTTTCCCCCATTCTTTTAGATCTCTGGTGGAAGAGGAAGACCCTCATATGAAAGTATCTCTTGTTAACAGCGATATGGGTATGGCTGCCCACCTCCAGTCATCCAAGGCTGGAACTACACGGTTTTTCACGAGCAATAGCCATAGTTCTGTGGTGTTACAGGTAATATAGCCTCTCCTTTTGCCATGTTTCTGTCACTTCTTCTATCTGTGGGAACTACTTTGGGGTGGGTGGGAAATCTGCAGCCTTGAGGTCACATGTGGCCTTCTAGGTCCTCGGGTGTGGCCTTTTGACTGAAGAATCCAAGTTTTATAGAACAAATCCTTTCGTTAAGGGGATTTGTTCTGTGAAGTCTGAATTCAGTCAAAGGGCCACACTTGAGGACCTAGAGGACCACATGTGGCCTTGAGGTCACAGGTTCCTCACCCTTGGCCTATGCAGTTACTTAGGAAGCCTGCGCCCTAGGCCATTTCTTTAGGGCCCCATACTGGGAAGTCTATTCTTTGTGGGATGCATGTAGAGGCAGGGAGTACATGATGCATTTTGCAAAGGTTGCTATTGAAATTAGCTGAACAAAATTTTGTTCCTCACAGGTATCTGACTTCAGTCATCTGAAAAGTGATTTCTATACAGCATCTGTTTCCTCCATGTACCCCACCAATGAGCTGTTCCTCTTTTATTTGAAATGGCTAATTGAAACTTCTCTACTGTGTTTATGTAAAAGTCTATTTTAGCCCATTTTACTTTCCAGTTCAATCAAGTCCTCTGACAGTATGAGAGATCTGACCTTTCCCTTACAATCCAGTACTACTTTGCTCAATATTTCACAACTGTAGCAAGTGAGAAGTAGTGGTAGACAACAAGAAACATGCTCTGTAAACTGGAATTGGGACTGGAGCCCGGGGGGAGGGGTAGACTATCTACACCCACTAGATTTTCCTGGATGGATGTCTTGGGATAGCTGGAGCTGAAGTATCCTTCTGGAGCCCTCACCTTGTCCCCAGAGGGTGTAACAAGCTCCCCAATCCAGAGGCATTGAATGAGTGGGTTGGGCTGGGGATGAGAGCGTAGGGCCTGGAATGGGAGCCACCATTGGATGAAGAGGAAAGAAGGGAGAGTGAAGAAGGCAGATGTAATTCCCTAGTTAATATTTCTCTAAATTGTTTTAAGTTGTATGTTGTGTTTATAGTAGTGCTTCCTAACATTTCGATTAGATGACTTAATGAAATCTCCTTTTAAAGATAAGGCATAATCGAGTGGCCCAGCTTGCTGTTCTCACTCAGAGATGCCATCTCTTTGGCTCCAAAGCTACCACCAAGGTCTCTTTCTTCACCTGATGGCATCATGGCCTAATTGTTGGCACATGACCCAGGAAGAAATCATTGCCATTGCAAACCCTCATTCACGATCCAGTGATTGCAAACATTCCAGTTGAGTTTTAGTTTTCCCTTAAATACTACTACCAGGGTCATTGTCCCCATCCTCAGATTGGATACCTACTTACCCTGCTGACCTTTTTTATTCTATCATTTCCAGGGCAAAGAGCATTCCCTTCTTTGAAGGAAAGGCCATTCTCATTCCATGCCCTATAGGCAGTGGTCCTTTCCATTCTGCCCTCCCACCCTCTCTGAGCACCTTTCTGGCTGGCTGGAGTTACCCTCACCAGTCTCTTGCATTCTTGATACTGTTTTTTACAGAACTGTGCTCTGCTCTTCTTCTCACCCTCCTACCTGTCCTTGTTTCTATCTTCCATACTTAGCTTTGAAAAAATCTCAGCTACTGAGTTCCCTGTGTATCTATCTATTTCAGTGCTTTCACATAACTACCACTGGAAGAGTTTCCCTTTGTATCTTGAGAATTGCATTCTGGAGAGTTTACTGAGTTCCTGAACCCCTCATTTCCTGTTGTTTGACAATGATCAGCCCCTTGCCAGGCTCAATAAACACCATTTTGATGTGCTAATGACCCCCAAGGAGAACAGGAGCTATCAGTTAAAGCATTTGGTTGAGAACAGAACAGTCAATCAGGCACAATCTTCTAAATTACTGATCGTTGTTACATGCTAAATGGTTGCCAGAGGGCTTTACAAGCCTAGATGACATTGTATTTTCAGCTTATATGGTTTCCCTCAGGATAATGAGTTCCATGTGTTTACTATTTGGTGAGCAAAGAAATACTTTCCAGTTATTTGTCCCCAAACTAGACCCTCAGAGCTTGAAAGCCATTGTTACTGAGTCCACTTTTGATCTACGTCATCAGAGATGTCTAGGTCGAGAAATGTTAACACCTAAAGAAAAGTATTAAAAACTTTTAATTGGCTGGAAAACTGACCCAACTAGGAAAAATTATAGAAATGACATTGGCTTAAGCTGGGGAAAGGAAGGCTGGGGAGGGGCTTAAATGAGTATTGTAGAGGGGTCCCACAGAGTCCTGAACAGGGGGAAATGGTCCCAGATGGCCAGCCCAATGGGGCCTAATAAGACAAAGAGGAATTTTTTAGCTACTTGGGTAACTTAAAAACTAGAACAGGGTATAAAGAGAGAGTTTATCTACTCTTCCATGTGTGGCAATAGGACCTGTAGAGGAAGCAGCAAAGAGGGCAGAGGGTAGAGGGCACTGGGAGCCCCTATAGCAGCTCCAGAAGTTGCCAGAGTTGGTGCAGGACCACTAGGGGTTTGTCACGTGATTGTTGGTGTTAGAGAGCTTGGTGGACCTGGAAGATTTGGGGGAGACCCTGACTTGGTAGGGGCAGGGCCCTGGCTAAGGGTTAACTGAGTAGCAGTGATCACTAAGAAGTAAGGAGCCTTAGAGTTGCAGAGCTGGAACAGATTGGTGAAAGAGGCCAGGACGTGAGGACCAAGAGAAAGGGAGTAAGTAGGATGTGGTAGATACTGGTGGGCTTTTGGATTATCTGTAAATAACAAATCAAAGGATGGAGGAGCCTAAATAAGGTGAAGGGAGAACTGAGAAGCCTTGAATGGAGTCCTCTGGAGATGAGCAACTGCCCATGAAGGATGCTCAGTGGGAGAAAGTGAAGTAACTCAGATCCCAGGGAGCAAAGAATTCAATTCTATTTCAGGACCATAACAATATAGAACTTACTCCCCTAACCAGAAATAAAGGAAGGCAAAATTGTACTGGACTTGGAGAAGAGTTGTATGATGTGTCTCTAAGCAGCCCAACAACGATGGTCAGTTCACCAGCCAGGAGTTTACAGAGCCTTTCCTCTGTCCATCCTGAAGCTGAGCTAGATAGGGAAGAGGAGACCAGGCAGCAGGCCAGGCCTGAATGCCTTACTCCTCCTTTGAGGAATGGTGGATTTGGTCACAGTAAAGAGGAGAATGGTGAATGTGCCAAACTGGTGTGATGAAGGAACTGGGGGTTATATAGAAAGGAAACTAAGGCTCTAGACCCTGTTCTGTCACTATCTATCTATGTGATCTTGACAAGTCACTGAATGTGTCTGGACCTCAGCTTCTCCATAGATTGGATGAGTTCTAAGATTGCATGGTGAAATGGAAGGAGTACTGAACTTGGAGACAGGAGAGACGACTTCAGATTTCACCTCTATGGCTCTGGTCAAATCCATTTATCTTTTGGAGATTTAATTTGTTAGTCTGCAAAATGGGGATAACAACATCTGTTTTTGTGGGGCTCCATTGAGGTGCATAAAGAACTTGGCAAACCATGCCATAGGAGTGCCAGCTGCTTCTTTCTGCCAGCTGCCTTTAACAAGGAGGCCAAAAGAAGGTTCCATTTGGTACAGGGACAGGCACTGTTCTGCCAGAGTTACCCCTATTGGTTTGGCTTTGTATAGGTCAGGCTTTGTCCATAGGTCTCATGAGCAAGTGAGAGAGAGACTAGAGTTGAGGTAGATGGTAGAAGGGAGATACAGAGGAAGAGAAAGAAGAGGGGTTAGGATGGGAAATGGCTGGGCATGAGGGCCATTCAGAAGAGCAAGACGCAGTTGCTACCTTACAAGCTTTGAGCTGGGAAGATAAAACACAGACGAGATAGGAAGCATGATGGTTTCTGTCTCTGTCTTTTCCCTGTCCATGCAGTTCAATGTTAAACTGCACAATACCCAGTCTAAATGCTGTTAATGTAGGGGATAGGCAGGGCTGAAGGTGGTAGGGGAGTTGACCTGAACAAGCAGGATCTCCATCATGAAGGGAAAGGCACTGTGGGTGGAGGATGGTTGGAGCCAAGGCCTAGAAGGAAGTGATGAACCTAGTGAAGAGGGCTGCTTTCCTGGAACACAGTAGGTTTGGAGAAGAATGCTTCAGGCTCTTAGAGCCGCTGGTTTGGGTGCCTGTAGTCACTTCCTTACTTGGCTCCTAAGTTCTACCATCTCCTGCCTCTAGACGATTCTTCTCCCAGCTACGTGCTCATAGTCAAAGCCAGCCATGGCTGTCATCTACTCAGACAGGCTTCCCTGTCACCTTCTACATAAAGCTCATGTTCTTTAGCCTTCCTCAATCTGACCCTGCCATTTTCCCAGCCTTAGCTCAGGCTCCACTAGATCCTGAACCAACCTGGAATGGTTGTGATCCTCTATCTACTTGGATGCCTTTACCCATTACTATTTACTATACCCAATGTGCCCTTCCTGTCCTAGACTCTTAGAACAAGATAGGACCTCAGAGACCACACCTGAACAGGAATGCCTGTGGTGGTGCAGCCTCAACTTGAAGACTTTTCTAGTGAGAGAGAAGGAATGTGCCACCTCACTAGGCACCCATTCAATTTGATGGCATTGAAACCGGGATTCTGAGCAGACCTTGGCCCAGTAGATCTGTGGCAACCAAAGAGATGAAAACTCCCAGCATAGAAGCAGAGATTTTGGTCCCAGCTGCTCAGCACAGCTCCTGGGCTCCATGCTCTTCTCTCCCAGGTGCTTGATAAGTGTTTGCTGACATGACTAGTTGACACTGAAAGCCACTGACATTGCTCAGTATCAATGAGAAGATCTTGATGTGTGGGGCAAGGAGAATGCCATGGAAGAGACAGAGGAATGGCAAATGAGATGGTGATGGAGCTTCAGAGCTAGAAAAAAGAAAGGTGCTAGTTTACAAGGGCAGAGAGGCTGCTTGGTAAACTGAGATCAGGGCTAGCTGTGGAGGAAGCAGACCATAAATTTCTTGGCAAAAAAGGCCACATAGTGACATGAGAGGAATGGGGCAGGGTGGAGGTCTCAAGTCCTGAGTGGGGTGAAAGGAAGACATCTCTGGATGTGAGGATGGGGTTCTGGAATATTCTCAAAGGAAAGACAAGGTGACTTGAAGAGAAGTAGCCTTTTTAAATGGCAGAAGGCATCAGTAAGTTGAGTCCAGGCCCCTTTGGTTATCCTCAGTTCTCTAGGTCTTGGCCCTTGGGTTTGGAGTCATTCTGGCTAAGCCTCTACCTGCTGGTCCAAGTTCCTCCTTCCTGAGCTACTCTCTTAAGCCTAAGAATCCAGGGTTCCCTTTAACCCAGGGGTTCTTCACCATTTTTGTGACCTGAACCCCTCTGGTAGACTGGACATGCCCATGGATCTCTGCTCATAATCATGTTTTTAAATGCATTAAATAAAATGCAGTGGATTACAAAAGAAGCCAAAGGTTAGTGAGAGTAAAGATGTCATTTGTTTTTCCTATCCAATCTACCCATGGACCCTTGGAGGTTGGAGTTGGGTCTGTGCAACCCAGATTAAGGGCCCCTGCTCCCATACCTTTGCATCCAGGAACAGAGGCCTGCTGGGTTAGGCATTTCTCCATGAAGGCTGCCTATCTCTTCCTGGCCTCCCCATCTCACCCCACACTTTGGATCTATAGCATTCCCTTGCTTTCCTAGCTCTTATTTTTGGGCTCAGTTCTCCAATTCCCTCTTTTCTTTCACCACCTCTTGTCTCTCCTTAGATTTTTTTCATAGCCAGGCCATGATTCCCTTCTTCCCTAGCCTCATCTCCATCTTCTCTTTCCTTTCCTGCCTTCATCGTACACACCTGCATTTGAAGGCCCCATGCCTTGGCCTTGACCTGATGACTGTGTTTTTGACCGTCCACGTATGGGTGGCTCCAGCCTGTCTATAATGTATCCCCTGGATTCCCCATTCACTTTTTTCAGAGATAAGCTCTACTTCTACTCCTTTCCTTGGCCTTGAACTCAAGTGCATTTGGCAGGTAATTTAATGGAAAAGAAGAGGAAATAAAACAAGAAATCTCAGGGTTTGTTAAGGAAAATGAGTATCTTTGTAGGGATTAGAATAAACGTTTTTGTTGACTAGTGTTTGAAAAAGGCAAAGGTGACAATTTTTCTGAAATTCCAAATTTAAAAAAAGGATGGTGGAAAAAGGTTTTTTTCTATCTCTCCCTCCATCGACTCTTTCTCCCTGGTGATGGGCTGATGTGAGTGTCAAGACCAGTGTTTCTGTCAGGCTTCCCTTTCTCACTTGAAGTTCCTTAAGAGTAATATATCAGTATATACAGAACTAAATTCCTGACTTGTTAGGAAAAATAATCTTTGTGATACATGATCTAAACCCAGAAATATTTTGCACATTAAAGAAATGAATACTAAGTACTGAGGAAAATTTACAACCCCTCAAATTGCTAAGTGTAATCTGGCAAAACAATAGCAAACAGGCTTTATGATCTGGTTTGCTACAAAATCTGGGATAATGGCTACAGGCGAGTCTGAAGGAAGGAAGTCCTGGTCCATGTCTCCTGACTGCTAAGCCACAGGTACTGAAGTAGTAAAGGAGTAGGGCAGATAGGGGCAGAGCCACCATTGGAGGAAGTCCTATCCTTCCTTACCTGGATATGCTGGGGTTGGGACAAAGGGCTTTCTCTGTCCTTTGTTGCTCAAAAATGAACAGGATTATGTTTCTTTTGGAGTCGTTGGAGCAGCTAAAAATTGCACAAGAATGGAAATCAATGAGATGTGCCCACTTTCTTATAGGACTTCATTCTCCCCTTCCCCTTCCATCCTGCAGTTGGGGGCATGGAGCTGCATGGATTATTGAGTGAGCATCTCAGCCCTCTATTGCCACTTACAGTCCTGGTAAGCTTCATTGATGTTAGAGATCCTTCATTTACAGAGACTGACTTAATTCAAAAGCAGCTCCCTTCTGCTTCAGCATTGGTTAGCATTGATTCCAGTTGCCAGTAGGTACCATCTGCAATCGTGATCTCTTCCTGCCTGAAGTTTGCTAGTCGAAGGGTTCTGATGTTGGACATTCGATTGTCATGATCTTTGCTTGCTATGTGATGTTCACTTGCCCGGATCTCAGTGAAACAGAGTTGGACAAAATGATCTCTAAAGTCCTTGCATTCTGTGCTATGACTGTGTTCTAACACAAGAATTCTGGGAACAAAGTTACTTAAAATGAGGTATAACTTCTCTTAGGTCTCTTTCTTCCTTTCCCTGCCATGGCTTATAAATATAGATACTTCAGAATGCTGAAAAAAAGTCATTGATTTCATCAGCATGGCTATTACTATACCCATTGGCAAGGATCATGCCCCCTCCAGGGCATCATGTACCCAGAGGTAGTGAAGAATTCTTAGTGGCCATATAGTCTGAAGTCCAGAGAGGAGAAGGCAACTGCTGAAGCAGCTAGTGAGTGGCAGAGCCAGGATTCAGACCCAGGCCCTGGGCCTCCAAGTCAGCACCGTGCCATTTTGTAGCAGGCAGCTCTCCATCACCTGATGGGCAGCCTTTGGACAATGAACCCAGATGGGCATGTGGCCTTTTCACCTTGGACCCACCAGAACTGGTGCTTTACTGGCTCACTGCCATATCATGATGAAGCAACTGGATAGGACTCTGGGAAGTCCTATAACTGTAGAGGTGTGTGTGTGTTAAAAGATATATTTGTGTGTACATATATGTATGTGTAGAGACCTACATACTCATAGCCATATATACATATATACACACATACATATATGAGAGAGAGAGAGAGAGAGAGAGAGAGAGAGCAAATGAGCCATCATAGTATGGTGTAGTGAATAGAGAGCCAGCCTCTGTCACATGTCATCATGTCATACCTGTGTGACCATGAGCTGATCTATTCACTTCTTAGTGCCCTAGGCAGCTCTGAGAGGAAGTTTTACTGCGTCCCAAAAGGGAAGCTTGACACAATGTTCTTTTCCCCAAAAAAACAATATACTGTCGATAGTGAACTTGGGGACCTCATCAGTATCCCGTAATTATTCGGGATTCTGAAGTTACTTTGGTTCTCTGGGTCTCTTTTGTAGTCCCACTAGTAAGTAGCATTTTGGAACCTGAAGAACTTTTTCTGCTGTGAGCCTTCTCACTCACCCGCCCATGCAGCTGTAGAAAGAATGAGAGGCCGCCAAGGGTCACCTGCACTCTACTTCTTTCTCAAGGAATGAATGGCTGACGTTGTGATCTTGTCGTAGGGCTTTGACCAGCTTCGTGCTGAAGGATTACTTTGTGATGTGAGCCTTGTCCCTGGAGATGGAGATGAAGCATTCGCTGTTCACAGGGCCATGATGGCATCTGCGAGTGATTACTTCAAGGCCATGTTCACAGGTAGAGTGCTCTTTTAATTTGCCATCTTCATTTGAAGTCAGCATTTCCTGAATGTGAAAGATTGTTCTTTAGGATACTGATACTCTTTCTTGATTCTTTGGGGAGGGAGTAAACCAGCAGATAAGGTTAAGAGGGGCTCTGGCTTCACATGGCACCTGGATTTCAGCTGGTTTTCCCATTTGGGCCCATATTAGCCTCCACGCATTTCCTTTTCAGACAAACCCCCCTGGGGCTAAGTGGGGGAGATCCTTTTGAAAACCTTTGCTCTTCCTTCCTTGGGTACCTTGAGCATCCTTTGGCTAATTACTCAAAATACTTAGACATGAGTGTTTCTATCCTATAAGACTTTTCATTGACTTTGTTACAGAGTATTGGTCAAAGTGAGTTCTGCCTTAATTAAAATGCCCACTTCCCTTTATCCCAACTTCCTTTTCTCCAGGTGGTATGAAAGAACAAGACTTAATGTGCATTAAACTCCACGGGGTGAATAAGGTTGGGCTGAAGAAGATCATTGAGTTCATTTACACGGCGAAACTCTCTCTTAACATGGACAACCTTCAAGATACGCTCGAAGCCGCGAGCTTCCTCCAGATTCTCCCTGTCCTGGACTTCTGTAAAGTGTTTCTAATATCGGGGGTAAGACCCTTTTGATGTGTTGTGATTACTGTGGCTTATATTATGGCCTCTTCACCATCATCCCATGACTTGACAGGTAGGCAGGCAGGTTCACACCTTCTCTGTTTCAAGGGTCCTCAGGCTAGCAAATTCTTTAGAGAGATACAGAATGAAAGCAAAGCAGGCCCAGAAAAATGAGTAATTACCTCAGAAGGTCCCGGGATGGATTCAGAGGTCATAAAGAGCCTTGGAGAAGAGATGTGCAACCCTGAATGAATGAATGAGTAAGTGAATAAATGAATCGGGCTCTTCTTCACTGGGCACGAAGCCTGCTCTCCTGGGGCTCCCTTAGCTCCTGGACATGCCTGTGCTTTCACAAAAGGCTGACATGTAAATGAAATACTGGACAGGAGCCATTGGATCTCTGAGGGCTCGACTTGAAACAGTTTTCCAGAAGTCTGGGTGACTTTTCTTCCTGCACCCCAGATTTGGGATCAGCTGCCACCTTCATACATGGTGGAAACGGGACACAACATCCATTCAGGGGCCAGTGCTTAGGCAAATGCTGGGTGGGGCCCAGCCAGGAGCAGCATGCCCAGACCCCAAACAGGGAGCAGCCTTAGCAGATTTACTGGCTCTCTCTGCTCCCCTGATACTGTTGCTGCTGCTGCCACGACATGCCACAGCATTCTAGTCTGTTCCCTTCCATCTTGATTTGGAAAGATTAAAACATTGAACTGTACAAAGTTTTCTCCGGAAGGATTTCCAGAACATGTCATTATATGTGACTCCAGGGAAGATGCGCCATCTTGTTTCTCTCCACTACTTCTAATTGATCGCATGGAAGAATTTATTTTTCTCTACGTGTTTGTAGCTCATTCTTGAATCTAATCTTGGAAAAACAGGGTTTGGTGATGCTTTTCCAAAGATATTCCCTTTTATAACGTCGAATCTTAAAATGGCATTAAATTTCAGTTACTTTGCAACAGCTTATCCTTAATTATTTTATCATAATTTTCACTTATTCAAATCAATCAAGAGCTAATTTGTCTGAAGATTATTGCAAGATAGATTTTAAAAACTTGAAGACATCAGTGTATCTTTTCACTTCTCCGCGCATGTCTTTAAACTTTGAAAATATTGCAATACAGGAATTTGATTTTTGTTTTTCTTGCCTCGAGTGATTTCCTAACTGAATGATGTCTCCACTGTATCATACATTGGGCTCAAGTAGGGGAAAAACTTGGCTTATTTCCCATATGACTTTGTATTGCCCTTACAGCATTGGCTGATTTTTTTTCATAAAAATACCTTTCATTTCATAAATTGTAACACATTGCTATCATAATTTAATTGTGGCTACTAAATGACTATTTTTTCTTTCTTAAATAGTGGCAGGGTTGTTTTTCCATGGAACGGAACACACTCTTGTGGTGTGCTCCTGATTTTCTGTTTCTATCGTTAAATGATAACCTTGAGTCCAAGGTGAACCAAAACTTGTTGAGTGTGCCATTTTATTTTCTTAAATACACTTACTATTTGAACTGTTCACTTAACATTGACTTTACAGGATAATAGTGGGCTATCATACTTTGGAGGCAATGTGCAATGCTGAATATACTCTTTTCTGTTTGCCAATTATGTCGTTGTTAATTAATTTTCTAATTTCAGTAGTTAATTTTTTATAAAACTGCATGAGGGTGAATCACCATGTAGATTATGTCAAGGCCTATTTCATAAGCAAAGGACAGAATGGAAAAAACAAACAAACCACAAAATCTCAGAGTTGAAAGATACCTCAATGGCCATCTAGTACCACCTGTACCAAGAATATCCTCTATATCCTCTCCTGAGTATGCTCAGCCAGCCTTCCCTTGAAGATCTGCAGTAAGGGGGAAGCTCACAACCTTCTCAGAAAGTTGTAGAATACCCATTTCATCTTCCATTTTGTGATGGAAAGGTTCTCTTGACATCCAGACTGTATCAACTGCTTTACATCCCCCTACCCCCAATCTTCTGCCCCTGGTCCTTTCTTCTGTGGTCACCCCTCTTTGGGGAGATCGCCCTGGTGGTGATACTTAAAAACAGCCTGCTTTATCCTTTCCTTTCTCTAGGTTAAATATTTCTTCAATAAATTATAGGAAGCTGGAATTACAGCTATTCATTAAAATGATATTTTAGCATGTTACCATTTATGTTTCTCCAAATAGAGGTAACTCTATTTAAATGAATTTGGATACTGAGGCAGTCTTTTTTTTTCTGTTGATAGATAAAACACTTTGGTAATGGTTGATCAATTTCCATAGACTACTGTGTTGGCCTGTCACTTAGCTGAAATGTGAATTAGAGCCACATTGTTTCACGTCTTTGGAAATGCCTTTGTTTTCTGAACCATTCAAACCTGACTTCAGGATTAGGTCTTTGTCACCAGCCTCTAGTTTTCCACTGTTGCGTGATCATCTGTGCCACCTTTCAGGGTTCCGGAGGGACTCAGTCTTTCATTGCTCTGCATCCTTCCTTGGGAACATTCTCCTGCTTTTTAGGTTCTCTTTCCACATGCACTTTTGCGTAAACTCTCATATACTCAGCAAACCTCTGAGGAGAAGGAGCCATGGAATTTAGACCTAGGAGAGAGCATCAAGGCCATCTTGTTCTTTCCCTCATTGTGTATGGGAGGGGACTTTTCTTTTTCTACAGAAAGACAATCCCACAGCCCTCCCTCCTTCCTTTCCACGCATGTAGTAGTATTATGAGCCCTGTGATGGCTATCTTCCCCAGGAGAGCAAAATCCCATTTGTGGAGCTATCTCCTTGGACTTCTTTCTCTGTTGCCCTTCTTTTCCTTTGTCTTTCCTCTTAGCATTTTCTTTCTTCTTTCAAAGGGCACGCTCATTTCTCCTCCTCTCAGTTAACAAATGCATCTTCAAACCAGTCCCTTGGCTTGCTTTCCTCGCTGATAACTACAGGCTCCAAGTTGATAGTGATATGTTTCCAAAAAGTTTAATAATAATAGCCCTTTTTTTCAAAGCAAAGAGCCAGTGGAAGGGCCAATCTTAAGTCATCACATTTAGGATTAAGACTCTTCGTCAGCTGTTAATTTCTAGGAACCTGAAAGTATGAATGAACCCAGTCTTCACTTTAGCCTAGTATTTCCCTCATGTCCCTCTCCAAAGTACCTACCTCTTGGCCTGTTGGCATGTGGCGGTGAGCTGTAGTGCAGAGCGTTGGATAGGAGTGCAGCATTAGTTTATGTCTAATGAAACATGATAGAGAAGCCTAGGGAGATGACAGACACCATCCCCTCAGTGGCTGTGCAGCGTGTGTGCCACGTAGGGTTCGACTTGCTCATTCCTACTGCTCTGAGCTTTTGGAGAGGAACTATAGCAAAGCCAGTGTTGAGTATCAAAGCACCCACAAAGCACCGTGCTTTTGGCACATAGTTAGTACCTAACAAATGCTCTTTTTCATTCTTTCAAAACATTTTTATTTGCATTTGGCTTATATTTTTATACTTTCAAAGGAATACAGTCTGGTAGCTTACATCATCCCTTCAGACAGAGTAATGGAAATAATCCTGAAATCCCTCATTTGGCCAGAAATGAAAAGGTTCTTCAGTCAGCCTTGTGCCTGGAACCTAAATCTGCTCCCTAATGTCATCCCCAGTGGTGACCCAATCTTTGGAGGTCTCCCTCCTTAGGGAGCCTGTCCAATTTTCAGATGACTCCGACTGTTAGGGAGCTTTTCCTTGCCGTGAGCCCAAAGATGGCCCTGTGCCTGCTGGTGTGCATTCTGCCATTTGAGGTCAGCCAGAGTGAGTCTAATCCTTTTCCGTATGACAGTCCTTTAATTAGAAGTCCTTTGGAGACCAGAAACAGTTTTTCTTTTTCTTTTTTTTGTACCCCCAGTCAGAGATAGCACAAGGGCCTGCACAGCTTAGGCTCTCAAAGATCTCTGGCATTGAATTAAGATAATTAAAAACTGAGCTCCTGTCCTTTTCCTGCCCCCCTTCCCAGTTATGTGGAATGATTTCAAGTATCCTCACCAGCCTGGTCACCCTCCTTTGGATGTGTTGCACCTTGTCGATGCCCTTTCCTAAAATGGGGTACCTGAATTGGCCACAGTATTCTAGCTGGGCTCCGACCAGGGCTGGAGATAGAAGAACCTCAAGGAATTGAGAATATTTATTCAACTGTTTGGAAGTCATCTCATTATTTCTCTTAGAAGGTCAGTAAGTCTGGTCCTGTTTCTTTACCTCCAATCCCATGTTTAGCCTCCATTGTCAAATCTCTATTTTCAAGTATATATGGCCAGTGTTGGATTAGAGTCTCATGTCTACAAAGAGTTAATGTTCTCCATCTTTACATTATTGAAACTTGCCTTTTTTCATAGGTACATAAAATTGATTTTTTCTTTATTGAAATAATTTTGAATGCTAGATTCAGTTTTTACTTCACCTTCATATATGACTTTTATTTAGTAATCTCTCTATTCAGAGAGCCATCCCTTATAATGACAACAGAAGCAGTCCAGCAAAACTGACTAAATCATTGACTGAGTCTACCATAAATGCAGTTGAATGTTACTTTTTTAAACATTTGAATGTTCTTCCATGTGCTTCAGTTTCTAAAACAGGTCAGCCACTGCCATGGCTCATTCTCAGCTCGATCCCCCTATCCATCCTCCTCACCACCCTACCCCCTTTTCCCTGGTCAGCCTGCAGCTTTCCTCTTATCTCGGCTTTTCTTCCATGTCCCTGCATCAACCCGACTCCTGTAGTTGACATGCTCTATATTTAAGAGAACTAGACTGAGGAACTTCTCTTTCTATTTCATGTTACCTGGGTGATAGTTTCAAGTGAATAACTACCAATAATTAACTGCTGAATATTAATAATATGGCCTTTTATTTTTAACTGTCCCTTCTTCGCATCTTTGGCTCTCTTTCTTGCTAGAAGTAGCAGGAATGAATGCTCATTGTCTTCCCACAGCACTCTTGCAGTTGTATATGAGCTCTTGAAAGGCTCAGTGCTTTCCACCAGGAAGGGAGCAAGACTTTTGGGAGACTGTCCATTACAGCGGCTGTCTTTGTGACCTGGCTACCTTGTCATGGTCCTTTCCAGGCCCCTGTGTCTGGGAACAGGAGAATCCTGACATGTAGAAGTACTTTTCTAAACACTTTTAATTAATATGTAGTTTCTTTTCTTCTCTTTTTTATACCTTTTTTTAATCAAAGGAAGTTGAAAATGGAGGGGAAGGAGTTAAGATGCTAGGATCTCATTTTTTATTCCCATTTCTAAATTACATAGTGTCAGTCTCATCTTGGATTCTGATTTGTTTTTTTCCCATCCCAATGTACCATGTGTATGCATGTATGTATACGTGTGCAAGTGGGCATTTGTTGAGTGGCGATCCTATGCTCTGAGTAGGCAGAATGGAAGGGAACCACCCTGGCAATAGGATGCTATGCCCCCAGCTAAGTTTCTTCCATGCCTCCCTCTGCCATTTAACAAGGCTAGTACGTAGCCATGCTTTGGGGGGCTTCCTACAACCAAAAGTATAATAAATCAGAAAGTAATGGATCATGAATGTAGCAAACTAATCTGCCATCCAGTGTATTGTGGGACTAGGTTAGTGCCAGAAGACTGTACCTTGGAAATTCCCTTTCTCTTCTTGGCTATCTCCTGGCCATGGGGTGCCTCTTGCTACATGAGCAGTATTGCCAAGAAGGAAGGCAGACACCTGACTGAGTAAAGGAAAATTCTCAGAATTAAACTCTGTTTTTGCACCAACATTCTTCCAGAATTATTTATGGTAGCTTTCTTTTTTTCAGAAATAGTGCTTTTGTGTTCCATGGAGGGCCTCAGTTGGTATAATATCCATTGCCATCAGCCTCCTTTTCACTTTCTAACAAAAGGGAAATCCTGACCATCCACCATGCTGTCTTAGCCACCTGCTAATCTCCTATGGTATTTGCATCCAAGATTTGTATGACATTATGAAGGCACGTGATATTGGAGTAAAGAGGGCCCTGACTCAATTACTCGTGGCTTAGTTTTTAATAGGCATATTTATATGCTGGCCTTGCCCCAGCATGACATTTGCTGATGCATTTCATTTCTTCAAGTAGAGATTTAGCATGCAAATGATGAGGGGAGGGCAGCAAGAAATGAGAGACTAGTGAACCAGGGCCGCTCACAGAAACTTTAAAGTTGAATTCTTTGTTGGGATGTATTTCTGCTTTTGAAAGATCAATCCCTGAGGGCAGTGAGAAGAGGCCTACTTGGGTGGCAGACTTGAAGTATCTACAAAGCTTCCATTTCTTCTGTCACCAGCTATGGGGAACATACACACACACACACACACACACACACACACACACACACGCATGCATGCACATGCACACGGCTTCTCTCTCATACATACATACACTATCTCTCTCACACACACACTCTTTCTCTCACACACACACACGCGTGCACATGCACACACGTGTGCAAGTGCTCACTGTCTCTTTATCATAGACACACACACACTCTCATACATACTCTCTCACACACATTCCCATACACACATACACTTTCTCTCACATACACACTCCCTTTCTCTCTCTCTCTTTCTCTCTCTCTCTCACACACACACTCTCCTTCTCTCCTCAGACAGAGCTAGATCAAATCTAGTTACACTGAAGTCAAGAGACTTGGAAGATTCTCTTGTATTAGAAATTTGGGGCCAATACTGGTTTGGGGTTTTTTTTGAGATGGGCTATGACTTGGACTTTGGTGCATCCGATATTCTCTACTGGTCAGTGGAAATTAGGTCAACTGTGTAATTCTTAGGAATATATTTTTGGGATATTTATTTGGTATTTGTATTTAATGTGTTCTGAGGATTCTGAATGAAATAACAAAGCTCCCTGGAAAGGGTCTTGCACAGGAGGAGCTGGGAAGCAGTTGAATTTGCTCCCTCTGCCCCCTGTCCAACTCCTTACTGTCTTCTCCATTCAGAGCTCAGAAAGAGCCAGCCTCCCCTGAGCTTCTCTCTCTCCCATCAGCTAAGGTAAAGAAGAGTGAGAGCTTGACTTTCCCAGAACTAAACTGAAATGCAGAAAATCAGCAAAGCAAGAGGAAGTAGAGAAGCCTCACAGGGAAGGCCTGGATTCAGGTAGTCGTGTGACCGTGGGCAAGTCCATGGGCCTTTGAGTGTCTGAGGGAAGTTGCAGAGGAACTGATGATCTGCACTGGTGGAGAAAGTTTCCATACTGCAAGTTCCTTCCCTCAGTGAAATCCCAGGCTAGCCTACACTATGTATTCTCTTTGCATCTCAGAATGTCCAACTTGAAATGTGTTTGTCCAAACACCTCTTGGCACCATCCTCTTGTGTTGGTCTTCCAGTCACTGCTGGTGACAGAAAACTGACCTTGTCCATCAGTGACCCATTGCAGTTGGCTAGAAGGTAGAGTAAAGCCAGCTGTAGTAAGGTTGCCCATGTGCTAATGGAAGCAGACAGTGGCATGGACAATTACAAACAACAGCTTGGACCCTGTTTTGCTTTACTAGTGTAGATGAAGATGAAGGTGTTGGGTAGATGGGATGTGAGCAGCCAGGTACAAACAAGATACAGACAGGATAAAGCTGAGGTAGTCTCACAGGGAAGGCCCTAAGATTCAAGAAGACAAGAAAGGCTTCTTATACCAGTAAGATTCTAGCTGAGGCTCCAAGAAAGTGGAGAAGAAATGTGTTATTTTATAGCCCCTGATGGTTAACTATGCAATGCTTAGATCAAACTCCTGAATTTCAGAACCTGCTACTCACCTGGCCAGGGGCTGACAACCAATATGTACTTAGCCCCTCCTAGAAGAAATTTCCGGATCCTTTCATTTTACCCTTAAGGTTGAGATACTACCAGTTTGGTCATTTCTTAAAAAGTTGCATGCCGTCATGTATATGTGACACACGGCCAAAAGCAAGCACCAGTTATTAACAATCCATTTCCATGTTTCAGTTTAAAAAAAATGATCATACACTCAACTTAGCAAAACCATAATCAGCTAAATATACAAAATGAGAAGTAAAAATCTTAACTTACAACCTTTTGAATTGAACCAGTCACCAGGAGTAAAAGGATGGTATTCTCACTGTTCTTTGCCATATCAGACCACATGGAGAGTCTTATGTTCCCCTCTAGACACCACATTTTTTGGAAGGACATCAGTAATCTGGAGAGACCATAGCGATGGGCAACCAGGAGAGTTAAGCATGGGCCATATGAGCATCTAGAACTGGGAATGTTTAACCCAGAGAAGAAAAAAGGGACAAAGCATATAAATGCTGTGTCCATGTATTTAAAGGACTCTCACATGCAGGAAGGCTCAGATTTGATCTGCTTGGCCCCAGTGGGCTGAGCCAGGAGCCATGGGTACCAGTGGCAGAGAGGCCAGTTTAGGCTGATCAAGAACAACTTGCCAACAGTGGGAAAGGGCTGCCAGAGGAGGAGGTGGTGGGCTGCATTCTCTCTATAAGCCTTCAAACAAAAGCGAGATGATTATTTGTTGGGTGGGGGCTTTTGTTCTTAAGTTTTCTTGATGCTATTTGATTTTCATACCATCTTCAACTCCTGACACCCCCTTCAAATAATTCGGAGTCATTGAATTCTCCAGTGTAACAAAGAAAAACAGGCAAAAGCCAACTGGGTCTAACATCATTTGCCACATTCCATACCTGTTGACCCCACCTGCCTTCCCCAGAGGGGGAGTCACACAGATTTCTTCCACTGCTATCCAAGCCCAGGCCAGAGGGGGCTGGATGCCTTTCAGAGCTGTTTTCCTGAAGGTCAAAGGTCATAGTTGGCACTGAGTACCAATGTCTCTGCTCCTCTTCCCTTTTGATTGCTCATGTCTCTGACTTGCTCTGCATTTCAGCTCCAATGTCAGAGAGGAATTTCTTGTTCAGGCTCAGGAGGTTCCTCCCAACTCTCAAGTGCAGGATGCCCTGGGAAGTGCATCGATAAACTACATGCAGACTTGGGTTGATTTTGGTGGGGATTTCCCCCTAAAAATTTATTTTTAAAGAAGTGATATAGTCAGTGCATAACTTCCCATAAGCTTTCCATACTTGCCATTTTTATGGCAACGAAAGATTTCTTGCCCTTAATATACTCATTGTTGGGCATGTAGATCGTTGCCCAGGCAGTTTGCTTTTCCAAATGGAGCAGCTCTGAATTCTTTCCCGAGGGCACTTTTGAGCTAATGTCTGAGCAATGATATTTTGGGGTCCAGAGGTAGCATCACCTTTGTTTTTCATATTGGCATTTGCCTAATGGTGCTCCCAAGGGAAACATGTTCTGATAGGGAAACTGGGAGAAAGATGTGGAGGTAAAATGGGAGGGAGGCGGGTGCTGGGTCCTGCTGGTGTTGTTAGATGGTGATTGGTTTGACTTTTTCAAATTGGTGAATCTGGCTTATAATTGAGAGGAAACGTCTAACTTCTGAATATTTTCAGAATTTGGATTTGATCAGAATTAAAAAACAAAATAAAACATTTTAGGCTATAGATGTTTGAGTAAGAAAAAATAATAGCTCTAGTTGTCTTGAGTCCTACTGAGTTTCCACATTTCTCTGACTTAATTGATGACTTGGTTGCTTTCTTTTTTCATCCTTTCCCTGAGTTAGACAAAAAAGTGGTTTGAGTTCTCTATTCATCGTTCTATTCAGATATGAACATTTACTTATATTCTTATGCAGTTTCTGACTTAACTGTGCTATCCCAATGTATACCAAGACACACCCTCCACATACACACGCACACATACATACATACATGCACACCCCCACAACAAAGCATCATGATCCCTTTTTGTTTTCCCTGAACAGGTCTGTTTAGACAACTGTGTCGAAGTGGGGCGCATTGCCAACACCTTCAACCTCACAGAAGTTGACAGATATGTGAATAACTTCATCCTGAGGAACTTCCCTGCTGTCCTGCGTAGCAACGAGTTTGCAAAACTCCCCTTTGAACGGCTGGCCTTCGTGCTTTCCAGTAACAGCCTTAAGCAGTGCAGTGAGCTTGATCTCTTCAAGGCTGCCTGTCGCTGGCTCCGCTCAGATGATCTGCGGATGGAGTTCTCTTCCAAAATAATGAAAAATATTCGCTTTCCCCTGATGACACCACAAGATCTCATTAATCACGTGCAAACTGTGGACTTTATGAGAACGGACAATACTTGTGTGAACTTGCTTCTAGAAGCCAGCAACTACCAAATGATGCCCTACATGCAGCCCGTGATGCAGTCGGAGAGGACTGCCATCCGCTCTGACAGTACTCACCTAGTGACCTTGGGAGGCGTCCTGAGACAGCAGCTAGTGGTGAGCAAGGAGCTGAGAATGTACGATGAGAAATCCCACCAGTGGAAATCTTTAGCCCCTATGGATGCCCCACGATACCAGCATGGCATCTCAGTCATTGGAAACTTCCTCTATGTTGTCGGCGGCCAGAGTAATTACGACACAAAAGGCAAGACAGCAGTTGACACTGTGTTCAGATTTGATCCCCGTTATAACAAATGGATGCAAGTAGCATCGCTGAATGAAAAACGCACCTTCTTCCACCTGAGTGCCCTCAAGGGCCATCTGTATGCTGTGGGTGGCCGCAATGCAGCTGGGGAACTGGGTAAGTAGGTGTGGGGGAGGAGGTGACTCTCCCTGGCATTGACATCCTATTCTAACATAACCAATTCTCTGAAATGAGAAGCCAAAGCATGAGACTAGAGTTGCATTGTGGGAAATTCTTCTCTGTGAGAAGCTGCCAGAGATGGTCTCTGTACCTTACGAGTTGGATTCTGGCTCCATTTCATATATAGCTTGAAAATCAGCCACTAGATTCCAAATGAATTTATTGGTCTTCCATAAAGTAATTATAACTTGATTGGCAGAATCATTCCATGGCTACGATTGGTGAGAAATTGGGCCAGTTACCACAATTTTCATTTGTATATACCCCTCCTCTGCCATGCTTTCCAAATATTTTGTTGAACAAGTAAAATGAGTCATTTGAGTAGATTAACAATGGCTATTTTTCATCTTAGATAGTCTTTGTTACTTTTTAGAAACATTACAATGAGATAAAGAGAGCTCTTGAATAGATGAAATAGACGACATTTGCCATGTTCCATGATTTACTGTGTTCAATTCACAGCCTTTGGACTGGCTCAGTCCATCTGCACGGTGCTTAGAGAACATTTTCTCTTAAAAAAACCAAACTTAGGCTTCTTGCTCTAAGCCGTTCTTGCACACTCTACTTGATTATGTTGCTCACTTCTTTTTTCATTCTGAAGTCATGATTGCTTGCGATTACAGTTTAATGTATTGGTGCTTTGGCTGCCTGTAATTAACTATACAAGGTGTAATTTTCTTATTCTAAATCAAATTGGAGTAGGAAGGCTTCACAAAAAGGGAATCAGGAAGACTGCAGCTCCTCTTTGGTAAACCCAAAAGCCTGACCCCATAAAACGCTTAATTATTGATATTATAGTCTTTTTAAAAAAAAAAAGAAAGAAAAGGAGTCAGTCACAGGTAGAAAAGTATATTGCCAACACTATCTTGAGGAATTTTAGTAGTTAATGACTGTAGATGTAAAACTGTTAGTTTTGTCTTAAGCATTTGATTAGTGAACTAGGTTAGAGCAAGGTATTGATGTCGACTTGATAGGCCTGGTCTCCATCCGGGGGACCAGACTGGGTTCATAGAGAAGCAGACCTCATAGCCTAGATTGTGGTCCAAGCCCTAGCTTCCTGCTTCACCAATGCCTTTGATTGAAAGGGGCAGGGAGCACATGACCCAGCATATCTTATTGTCAGTGCCATGCTAGAAAAAGCCATACCTGTGTAGATGGAGGCTCAGGAGTGCCTTCTTATTCTCTTGAATTATCTTGATTAGTTTAGGTAAGAGGATTTTTGCCCTAAGTGCTGGCTCCCCTTCCACAGCCTTTTCCCTTGGTGTCCTCTCCAAAGCTCATTGAAATCAGCATCAGTTCATTTGGTGAAAACCCCCTTGTAAGAGCACCAGGGGCCCTTTCTTAAAAGCAGTCTGGACAGTTGCTCCTACTTTAGAGCAAATTCAAGGACTTGACCAAGTAAGTAATTCCTTTGGCGGAATCCTTTTCACTACTCATTTAGTGTTTCCCTATCTCTAAAAACAAGATGGAGGCTGGATGCCTCAGCCAGTTCAATTCACCAAACCATTAGTAAGGGCTTACTTCTACAAAGAAGGCGACATTCCTCCCATGGCACCCTGTAAATGCATGTCCCAGCTTGGAGTCTGCTAACATTACTTTGGCCTTTGTAAGGGCACAGCATTTTGATTTTCTCCTAAAGAATTCAAAAAGACCATTGTTAAACCTTTCTACCATATCCACACTCCTAAGTATGGTCTGGGTCTATGTCCTTGTTATTTTGAATCAAAATGATAGGTGATACGCAAAGAGCATTTTTATAACCTGCCAAGCACTTTCCATATATTAACCCATTTAGTCCCATGCCAGTCCTGTGAAGTCAAGACAGTGGGCTTTATTATCTCCATCTTATAGCTCAGAAGACCGGGGCTTAGGGACGTCAAGTGCTATCCGTGATCACCCGACTAATTGGTGTTAGGGGTAAAATCTGAACCCAGGTCTTCCCTCCAACTCTCTGTATAGACACCATGCTCTCTTTCTTAGCTGTATATAAGCAAGACTCTGAATTTCAGGGTTTCACTCATCTTCATTCCCAGCTCATTCCCAACCTATTTATTTTTAAAATCATTTGTATAAAACAGGTAGTGTATTCTCTCTGTGCGTGTACACACACACACACACACACACACACACACACACACACACGCATGCACAGAGTCACCTGCAGGATTTCTGAATTTGGAAGGGTCTCCTAGACCACCTCATCCAACTGATAATTGCTCCAGAATTCTCTTTTGCAATATCTTCGACAGGTGGGCATGCACCCAGCTGTCCCATGAAGGGCTTCAATGAGGGGGAGGAGCATACTCCCACCTTTGCTGCAGCCCTCTCTGCCATGACGGTTAGGAAGCTTTTCCTTATGTCAGGCCTGAGTTTGCCTTGTTACAGATTTCTGTGGTTTAGCTAAGTTACCTTAAAAAAGTCTCCATGTTAAAATGGTCTTTGTGTGCTTGAGAGCATTTGAAGCCCAGGCCTTTGGAATAGTTTGGTTTCTTTGTGAGTTTTTCCCTGGTCATGTCCCTTGTCATCTGTCCCTAACCCACTGGTCTCCTTCTCCCAAGGATGTGCTTGGTGATATCCAGCAGGTCAGGAGCTCCAATCAGCTGCAAAGGTGAGAGGCTGGGTCTTGAGCCTCATGACATGGCCAGTGCCAAGCACAGAGCCCTGTTCTCTGGGAACACTTCCAGAAATAATGATGACAACAACTCTCACTAGCTAGAACTCCTTCTCGCAGCTCCATTGCAGCTCCATTTGAATTCCCCTCTTTGGTGTTTTTATGCACCTTTCTCCAAGTGGAAGCATTTCATTTGACACTCCATGCCTTGTGCCTTCAGCTTGGTCGGTAGAATGAGACCCTAAATGCCAATTAGTATCAATTGGAAGGTTAGGCAGAGGAGTGACAGCTCTCAGATTTGGGGGAACCCATTATTGGGAAGCAGCAACTGTGAGTAAATCCATCAGCAGGGCTTGTCTTTGGAAGGTTCAGAATGCCTGTCTGTCCTCCATTAGTCAGGAACATGCCAGCTAAGGCCTTGTGCCCCTGTTTTCCTGGCACTGTGTATGGTGGCTCTTGAGAAAGAGCTGTGGAATTGAATTGATTCATCTTCCTTTGGGTGAAATTGTTGATCCTTTTCTTTTCTCCAGAATAACTTTGAGATCCAGAATGAATTATATATCAAGCTAATTTAATTATGTAGTGAAAATCAGCCCCTATTTCCTCAAGAAGACAGAGACAGATGGGTTTTGTTTGTTCTGTGTGACTCATGTCGGCACCTCATCTTTCTTTTCTAATTCCATCTTTTCACGTGGATGTGTTTAGAGCTAAGTACAGAAAATAGCATCCGTTATCCACAAGACGCCACAAGACACAAACAGGCAGACTTCTTTTCAAAGATTCAACTCACTATTTTTACATGTAGCCAAGCATGTTCATGATCTTGCAGCCACATATACATGAACTGATATGTTGACTTGGGCAATCTCCAGCATTCTCATTCTTCCTCTGATCTGGGTTACATACATAATACCTGAACTATTTTAAGTCTTGCTGATGATTGTCACTGGAGCCCCACTTGTCCAGAGCACAAATCTGGCCCCTTGGGAAGTGGACGACTCTCAGATGCCCCCTCCAATCCCTACCCCACAAGCAACATCAGAGACCAATCTGTTCCATGAGATAAAACTGCCTCTGTGGTTCCCTTGTCCCCCTTTTTTTATTAACCCTCTGATCCCAAAATAGAGTAGTGGAAACTGCAACATGTGGTGCTGAAGACAGAGGTGCTTCTAAGGAGTGTGTTTTCACCCCTCATACAGACTCTGCATGGGACTCCCAGTTGGCTTTCATACAGGGCTGGGCACAGAGTGGTGCTTAATAAATGTTGGTTGAATTTAACTGGAAAATCCGATAAGAGCCCCTTTCCTCCTAGAAATAAAGAAAAGCCTTGTATTGGTGACTCATCCTAGTTTTCCTAGGCCTGTCCTGACTTCTGGACACCCAAGTGGTCTCAAAGAAAGTGCTTGGCTTTCTGTGGCTTCCCAGGCAGAGAAATGATGAGCCTTACCTGCGTAGACTTAGGAAAGGACAAGGATTGATGGAACTTGCTAGTACTCTGAACTCATATAAATGTGTGTGTCATTTCCTCTCTTCACCAGGTCCCTGCAAAGGATTAGGAAAGAACAGAGTCATGTCACAGCAGAAAGCCCCCCAAAAGTTAGGGAACCTCCCAGTGGCTTGCACCTCCATGAATGAGGAGCTTCTGCTCTGTGGCATCTTGAAGAGTCATGTAGCATAAGATAGCCATCTTCTGTTGAATTTTCTAAATTGTGGCCCAGAGGTGACAGCTTAGATCTCTGTTACTTCAGCCAGATGTTAACATAGCAGTAGTTTATAGAATGCCACTGAATTTTCAAAAAGTTGTAGACTGAAATCCCTGGCAGTGTGTGAAGTACCCCAATCTTCCTTCTGGCTTTGGGCTCTCTTGACTAAATAATGCCTTAGAACTGGGTCCAAGCCCCCCCCCCCTCCTTCCTGCCAGCGCTTCTTGCCCCCCCACTTCAAGGCCTTGGCTCTAAGCCTGACTTGGAGTCCCAGGGTCAGGCAGTCCTTGATGCCCCAAGGAGGGCATTCACTTGGAGGGGCTGGGTAAACTAGACATCCTGGAGATATCCCCTGTGCTACCCAGCCTACCAACATGTCATTGTTGGTAGATTGCTCTCTCTGGCTATTAGAGGTGAATGTATAGGTGCCCCATTGCCATGCTCAAAATCAAAAGACTAATGTGGAGCAGCCACATTGTGCCTCCAGCACTAGGCTCCTCCGCTCCTTTCCTCCCTAGTCTTGCTCCTGTCATCAGGCACCCTATATCAACCTGACTGGTAAGTAGTGTCCCAGGCAAGAGCACAAGGCTCCCTTTAATAAGGGGCTATGTGGTTATGTGGGGTTTAATAGGTCAAGGGAGTCGTGTAGAGAAAAACCAAAAGAAGTGAATGAAAATGACTGAGAGACTGAAAAAAAAGTGACAGACTAGTTGACAGAAGAGAAGGATGGGAGTGATTCCTCCTTTATATTTTTCATATATAGCTGAAAATAAGATCAGTTAGCCACTTTGCAGATCCATGGAACATCCAAGGGCAGGGGCTAGGTGAGAGAGTGCAGCCTGAAGTGCAGAACCCATGACCAAAACAGTACCACCACTTATCCCAGTAGTGGTTCCATCTTGATACCCCATCCCCAAGTCATTGGCATTCTTGGCATTCTTGGCATTACTGATGGATAACTGGCTTGGTAGATAACTTCCCCAGCTCTCTGAATCTCAGGAAGTGTCTTACCTGTGTTTAGAGAGGGCCATTCAGATAGATTGCATCTGAACCCAGGTTTTCCAGCCTCTGGGTTCCATTCTCTCTCCACTAGGTATTAATATGATGTGTATAATAATGTTGCCAATGGTGGTGAGCAACTGACTATTCAGCCTCCATCCCCACTACAAACCAAACAAGAAGAAAACCATGTAACTTGTATCAGGCTGGGACATAAGGAGGGGCCTTGACATACTAGTATAGGTCACAAAATTGTGTGGAATTTCTCCTCTTAGAAATCAGAGAGTTCAAGATAGTAGCAGGTTTCTGGAACAGGATAGGTGAAAGCTAATGTGGAGATGATCTCTGGGCTTCTATTGGGGGTTGGTCTTTCTGATCAAACTGCCCTTTTCACTTCTATAAACCAATCTGGTTAATTTCTTTGCTGATACCATATAGCCGTCAATATACTGGGCCCTCCTTCTGTAAGCATGGTGAGAGGAGAGGATGCAGTGGACAGACCACTGGTCTTGGAGTCAGGGAGACCTGGGCAAGTCGCTGTACATCTCCAGGCCTCAGTTTCCCCTTCTGTAACATTAAATGGCTGGATTGAGTGGCCTCTAAGGGTCCTTCCAGCTCTAAGTCTATGCTCCCATAACTCAGTGGAATTTGTGTTTATTAGACAGCCCAGAGTCAAGCTGTATAAAGACAGTCGGGAGATAGACTGAAGAAACAGCCGTTGATGACTTTAACATTCACTATTTGGTCTTCAGGGAGATGGCAGATGTATTTGACTTTGGCCTTGGCCATGGCTATTCTTGGGCAGTTGGGCACAAAAGTGCTGCCATTTTTCGAAACAGCAAGGGTTGGAGGGCTGGGTGGGGTAAGGTGGACTGGGCTGGGGCTGTGAGCAGTGTCAGATGAAGTGTTGGCGGTTTATAAGTAAGTAAACAGTGCATCCTCTGCTTATGGTATCTTAAGTGTCCATCCCTGGGGCCTTAATATTAGCCCCGCTTTAAAATGAGATCTTTTGACCTAAGGTTGGATTGATTGATTGACTCTCCTAAGTAAACTCTTCAATGTGGTATGGGGAGGCCAAATTCTTCTTTCTAGAAAATTCTTAGTGAGGTTCCAGTGTGTAGTGCCATGATGTATATATGACGAAGATCTGTGAAATCTGGACAAGAATTTCAAAGCTCTTAACAAAGAGTCAGGAAGCCAGTGGGAGTAGTTGAGTCAACGCAAAAGGAAACTAGGCTAGCGAATGTGACAGAGAGATCACTAGGTAGTTATCAGAGCCACAAAGGTAGTAATACACCTGTGCTCAGTGTTCCCTGGAACATAATATTTCTGACATGCATGATCTGAAAAAGGAGGGAGAAATCAGCATGTGAACCTTTGGGGCAGGTGGCAAGAGGTTGCTTTAGGTCTCTGTCATACAGAGATGTATGATGATTTTTTACCTGAGATTTGGGCCCAAATCTCTGCCCCATCTCTCCTTTAGAGCTGCTCATCTGCCTTGCCTGACTTGGAGATTTTTGAATGACTTGATGGTCAGTTCTCTCAAACATTTTGCATTCAAGGGAAATCCATTATCGCAAGAGATGCGATAATGCCTTCTCATCATGCCCCTTACTTTGACCTTTCAAGTATTGCCTCTAATCATCTTCAAGTCACGGGCATACAATTGGTTCCAAAGGTAGGGTCAGTGACTTTCTAGATGCCCATGGGCAAGTACTCGAGTCCATATGTTTCTGGCATCCATTTTGTAACCTGCATTTGGACTGATCCAATAGGCTTTTGAAGGTGACCCTGGCCACCTTGAAAGCCTGTTTTGTATTGCTTAGCCTGCAGTAGTAGCTTCATTGGGGAGAGGTTGTCCAAGTAGGGGAACAGAGTTGAAGTTCTTTTTAATCCTGGTGATTTTTATGGGGTAACCCCACACCACCAACTACATTTTTATACCAATTACATAGGAAGAATGACAGTTTATAATGGAAGGGACAAGACATGATAGAAGCATATAAGATTATTAAATGAACAAATCTGGCCTTACATGCTATGTATTAGCTGTTGAAATAGAGCACTGGGTTGGGAGAATGCTGACAACTATCTTTGGGCAGACTAGTGATATGACTGGAGAAAAGTCACTTAATCTCCCTGGGCTTCTGTGAGAAATGAGGAGGTTGACCTAGGGGACTAGGTGATCTCCAAGGACTCTCCCAACTCAGTGAGTTTATCTAAATTATTCATGTAATTTCTGGCATTATCAGAAGATCTTCTTCAAGGGAGCTCTCATGCATAATGGATGTGTTTCTGTTTTGTATGTGTGTGTGACCGTTATTCTTGGAAGAAATGACTTGATTATGCAAAGTTGAAGTTTTAAAAAGATCTCCTTCTATTCTTCTCACACCAGCCACGGTGGAGTGTTATAACCCAAGAATGAACGAATGGGGTTACGTGTCCAAGATGAACGAGCCCCACTATGGCCATGCTGGTACCGTGTACGGAGGGATGATGTATATTTCAGGTAAAGTAAATAATACTCATCTCTGAGTGAGATTAACACAATGTAGAGGCCCTGAAGAAAATGATGCCACCACCTCTCCATTCACCATGCTCATAGGCAGGAGTGGTTGCGCCCACAGGCTGCAACAGCAGATAAGTCAACGGTAATGTATCTGTGCTTTGGGAAGGTGTTTTATGTTTACTTTCGAATACAATTGTTTATGATTTGCTAACCCTGGAAGCAAATCATTTCATGCTATAAATATCTGATTTATAGGAAATCTCAAAGTTTTCCAGTTCCCCATTTCCCAGTTAACTACTGCCCTCCAAAAATGGCCAGCATCCCCTGATACATACCATACATCAGGAAAGGAACACCTTCCTTCATTGGACCCAAGAGGGGATTTCTTTGGTCTCTTGGCTAGGCCCCTATTAAAATGGCAGCAATCTAAACTCTTGTGCCAGTGAGATTAGAGTCTGTGATGGTGGGGACCTGTTAAGGATTTGGAAATAAAATTTATTGGAGACATTTTGCCCATTGATAACCAAGGGCTGACAGTAGAGATTTTCCCTCTCTAACAGTGTAAATGAAATTGGACTGTTTTGACTCCATTTCAAATACTTTCTACCAGGGGAAGAGTGTTCACATTGCATGAAGAGCTTATGTAATCATTGAGATTGCCAAGTGCAGCAATGATGCTTTTAACATAAGTGAGGCATTGTCAAGCTTGCTCATTCCCAAAGGGAAGGGAAAAAAGGGAAAGGGAGAGAGACCTAACCTGATAGAAAAGGAAAGATGTACAGGGGATGGTAAGTGGTCAGGTATCTTCAACAATGGCCCTGGTGGGCTCCAGGGCTATGGAAGGGGCACTGTGGTGTGGTGGAGGTAGAAGCCCTGAACTGAGATCTTGCCTCTGCTACCTCCTATATGGAAGACCCTTCCCTTCCACGGTTATAAAACAAAAGACTTGCCTTAAATCTGAGGTGTCAGACATTAAAGTATATTGGCTTAGAAAACCACAAATTCCCATTAGATATGTTGTATTGCATTTTCCTATACTTTGTTAACTATTTCCCAATTACATTGGAATCTAGTTCATCCTGAGGGCAAGTTTGATACCTCTGGCTTAAATTGTTCCTGAGTTTCCTTGAAGCTCCAAATCCTCTGTTCCATCGGTTGCCTTGGGGATTGTTGGTTTCTGCTTCAAGGTCAAAGAGAGATGGGCCTTTCTTGACTCTGTTGCAGCCTGGCTGGCCCTTTGCCGGTCCCTTTCCCCAGCTCAGACTCTGACGCCAGCATTATAACCACGGAATTCAATGTTAATGCCTGATTAAACTACTTAATTAAACTACTTAATGGTAGTTGATAAACCACTTTAAAAAACTCATTTTGTCCATATCAGCCTCTTACACACAGCCCTCTGCCAAGTCCCTACAGGCACACTTAACTGTGCTTGACAGCTTATTTTCCCTTTGTGCATTAGTCATCCAAGCTCCCCTTCTGACCGCCTTGAAGAGAACTCTTTTCTCTCCATTCTGATAGGGTAAAGATTCCCTTTGGAGTCTCTGAGGCCCAGACCTTTGGGTGATGGGCTCTGGTGGTTCCTTCGCCAGGTTTTCTTCCCCTTGTTGAGGGCTGTTGTCAGCCAGATCAGGGGGTGATCCTCACTGGATATTCTTTGAGCTGCAGCTAATTGTATCATGAGAGTCAGGCAGGCAAGCATCTAGAGAGAGTAGTCAGTACCTGTAGTATGCTTGAAGGAGAGAACAAGGCATAGTGGGTCCTGTGTTCTTGGTAGGATTGAGACTCTACAGGTCCTCCTGGAGGAACTGATGTTTGAATTGTTCTCTTAAATAAAGAGCCCTCTGAGAAATCCCCTGCTCACCATGTTCCGATCATGTTCCAATTGCTCCAAGTCCATCAGAATGAGTTCACTGAACCAGGACCTCAGGCTGTTTTGGTGGTTGTAGAATTTTGGCACAGTAAGTACATTGTTAGGACTTGGGTGCCCATTCTGCAGGAGTAGGGCATGGCATATCACTGACCCCTTCCTCAACCCCAGAAGCAGACATGTGCTCAGGATGGGATTGGCAAGGGAATTCTATAGGAGAAAGAAAAGGGTGCCATCCATACACAACCCAGCCGTGCTTTTTGGCTACCTAGTGTGGGGTTGTTGGCTGATGTTTGGGGGAGGGAACTGATTTGGGAGTTGAGGTGAGTTTTTCTGGACAAACTGAGTGGGCTTTGTTTGAGGTAGGGATGGTTGAGGAGCACTGAAGCGTGTGCACATGGCAGAGTAGTGGCACTGAGGCCAAAGAGCTCAGTTACAATGAACCTGGCTGCCCTTCTTGCCTCTACTTCCCTAAAAATGCTGCTCTGAGATATCTTCCAGGCCTTGGGCTAGCATGACTTAGTGATAAAGCTAGCTTGCCTGACCAGAGGGCATGCATCTCAGCCTCTAGACATGTGCATTGTCCATAACATGTCTTGGCACCTTTTGGCCTGTGTTTGGGGCAAAGCTATCTAAGTAAATGGGAAACCTGTCAGGATGGTGTCTTCTCATCCCCAAGAGTTTCTCTGTTAATTCACATGGCATCATGAGGACTATGTCGAGCCCCGCAGAGATAATGAAGAAACTTGAAATGTTTCTATGGCTGTCTCTAAATGGACATGAATGATGTCTGTGCTCTGGCTCCCTGATATAATGCTCAGTTGAGACTGCTAGGGAGTCTTCCCCACTTGTCACGCAAAAAGCACAGAGTAGGAAAGACTTGGGGCCAATAAGATGTGAGGGTTCATAGAAACTCAGTTATCAGAACCTGCTTTATTCCTGTGGGCCTCCCGGAAGTTCTTGGGTGCCTGGCAATCTTATAGGGCTTCTGAAGGTCACCATTCTGTGCATCACCAATCACTGTATAGGCAGGGAAATGGAAAAGGTCTAGGAGTTGGGCCTGAACGTGGCCTGACCCTTTGCCAGTATTGTGTGGCTCTGGCAGTGGGTCCACAGGCATGAGGGTGCCTTGCTTTGTTGGCACTTGACCCCTTCTGCAAGTGAAGTATGGGGGCGGGGGGGGGCAAAGGGATGATTAACTAGACACTTCCTTTAGGTCAGGTGCATGCTGGGCAGAATCTAGACAGAGTAAATCAGTTAAGTAGATAATACAACTGTACTACTAATCACCACCCTCTAAGGCTCTTCATCCACAGGTGCAGCTCTCTAGGGTCCTACCCACAGGGAGGTACCCAAGGTCAGTGAGAACAGTAGCCTCCTGGTCTCTTTTGGATTGATCTGTAGTTTACTGAGTTAACTCATCCCCCTCTGCCAGCCACTTCCAGGATCATCACTACTAAGGGCTAAATTCACATTTTAAATCACTAATGCCATTTAGCCTAGTGAGCCCCTGAGGCCTGACAAATAATACCAAAGCAAGAGTCTGGTTAATTGAGGTTTTCAGGTGCTTTCCTAGGGTTTATCAGGGTGGGCCACATTTTCTGAATGATTCTGTTTCCAATCTAAGGGAGCTAAGTGAGCATTGTAGAGACCTCCTTCTCTAGTTTGAAAGAGTACCCACGTGGCCAAGGTCCCACTTCCTCAAATCACTGTTCTTGATTGTCTAGAAATGTATCCTTTCTCAGCATTTCTCGGCTTCTTGTGGCCTACTGCAGTACTCAGAGCATCTGACATTGCCAGGGTCTCCCCTCTGGTCCCATATTTGGAGATTGCTCAAAGCACTTTCCCTCTATGAATTCATTTGGTCCTCCTTGCTCCTGAGCAGTAGGGGGCAGGTGGCAGGGGTGGATGTTACCCACTTGACCACTAATGAAATTGGCCAAGGTAAGGAGCTAGCCCAGTGTTTGCTCTGCAGATGGTGCGCGGAATAGAAGGTAAAAAGGTTTTTGTGACTGGCCTCCACTGTTTGGCTCCAAATCTATTTCTAAGCAGCTCATCTTCCTTTGCGGGAGCCTTGGAAACTGCTGTGTCAAGAAAGGACAGGAAGGGGACACATTGGTTTTCTTTCCGAAGATGAAATGCAAATTTCTTCCATTAATGGCTCTAGAAACATCTGTTGGGTTCATAGTTTTAGGACCATCTTCCATACGCTCTCATGGTCCAAGAACCAGACCATACTTTGTGTCTCTGCTGCGAGTGTTTGGCCTAAATTTCTGTCTGGGTGGTGTAAGCAGCTTGGGCTAGCAGAAAGATCATTGGCTTTGGAGTCGAGAGGCCTGGGTTCAAATTCTTCCTCAGATGTTTCCTAGTTGTGTGCCCCTGGGTAAGGCACCTCACCTCTCTCACAGCCTGATTTCTTTCACCGGTCAGATGGATACAATGATGCTGATGCTTCCCGTCGAGCACCTTACAGTGCTTCAGAAGTGAATGTGAGTGTTCACATTAGGTGCAACCTGCGCATTCAATGCCTCTTTTTTTCCACTCTTCAGGAGGAATCACTCATGACACTTTCCAAAAAGAGCTCATGTGCTTTGACCCAGACACAGACAAATGGACTCAGAAAGCTCCCATGACCACGGTTAGAGGCCTGCACTGCATGTGCACCGTCGGAGAAAAGCTTTACGTGATTGGTGGGAACCACTTTAGAGGAACCAGCGATTATGATGATGTTCTCAGCTGCGAATACTACTCCCCGGCACTCGATCAGTGGACTCCAATTGCTGCTATGCTAAGAGGGCAGAGTGATGTCGGGGTTGCTGTGTTTGAAAACAAAATCTATGTGGTGGGTGGGTACTCCTGGAACAACCGCTGTATGGTCGAGATAGTCCAGAAATATGACCCAGAGAAGGACGAGTGGCACAAAGTTTTTGACCTCCCCGAGTCTCTGGGTGGTATCCGGGCTTGCACCCTCACTGTCTTCCCTCCCGAAGACGCTACAGGGTCCCCTTCTCGAGAGTCTCCTCTGTCAGCCCCTTAGAAGCCGCCATCCCCTCTGGGGCTGGGCCTGGGGCGCTCCTCCTCTTCGTGTTGCTCTCCGTGTCCTTAAGTAGTATTTGTTAGGGCTCTCCTCCAGCACTCGGTCCCATGACTGGCACACAACCAGCGTTGATGTTATTTGTGATGTTTGTTTATTGTAGAATGTTTATTTGTGGTTAACAAAAACATCCTGAACATGTATTCATCAGAGCCAAATGTTTAATCAATGAAAAAGCAAGGTATTGTCTTTGACCTGTTATGCTTCTGTGGATCTCTCCTTGGTACATCGGTGGGGTGGGTGGGAAGTGTGAGGTCAGCTTAGGGAAGACGCCCAACCAGTCACTCTGGCCGTGGGATGTTGTTGCTCATTTGTAACCACATTTTCTGTGCTTGAAGATGGAAAGATGTTTGCTTCGGGTTTTTGACTGGGAGGGAGGCTGTATGGATGAACTTGCCTCCCTCTGCTCGTAAAGTACTTTGGCCATCTCCCTCTCTCTCTTGCTCTTGCTCTTGCTCTCTTGCTCAGTCCACCTGAGTGGGTGGGGTATATTCCAACCATGGAAAGTTGCTTAGACAGACAGGAGAACTCCCTGTAAAAATATACTTGCGGAAGGGAGCACAACCTCATCCCCAGTGCCAGGCTGTCATGCTGGGCATCAATGCCCACCTTTTTCATGTCAGCACAAACATGACCTTCTAAGTTTTAAAAATTGGATAACACTTCAAATAAATATAAAAAAATTTAAATCTTTTTCTAAGAAGCAGTTTCCATTTATACCAAATGATAGTCCATGGGCATCTATATTGAATTTCAGGCCATAAAGGTCCGAAGCATGTTCATGCTGAGCAGATCGATTTGTCCTGGCCTCATTGTCCCTTTGGCCCCCATGACTCCTCCTTGTTCTCCTTGACTGTTGATGTAACTTTACGTATTCTGTGTCCTTTCCACAGTTGCTATTAATAAGGTTATTTAGCACAAAATACATCTTGAGTAAGAGAGCTGCTTTTCTCTGTGAACTCAGACTTCCATGTTTTATCTTTTGTTCAATAAAAGTTTTAATGTCATTGTGGTCTGAGGTATTATTACTTACAAGCATCATTACAGATGTGTGCACATGTGCATGAGAGTGTGTATGAGAACTGGGGGCAGAGGATGGTGGTAGAGCTGGACTCATTTAGTCAGAGTTCATCTTGGAGGAGGGCATATTGGGACATTCATTCAGGCAAAGAAAATAGGACCCTGCCTCCTCTTAAGAAGGATCCAGAATGTGCCACTATGTGGCTATACAGGGTGGACATTTGGCAGATCAGCTATATTCCATTCCTACAGAAGAGCTCCCAGCCAGCTGGAAGAGGAAATGTAGACATGAAAGCAACATCACCTCATCCAGGCCTTAAAGTTGGGATGAATTCGCAGAACCAAACACGTGACCATTTTTCTGAGATCCTTTAAGTCCATTCCTGCCTATTAGGAAGGGTTGGATAAGAAGGCCAGCTCAGTGGTTCTCAATGCAGATGCTTTTGCAGTAGGTTCTTTGATTGGGTTAGGCTCATGTGTGGAAACTTGCTTTGAAGTTGGCCAGCTGACACCGGTTCACGGGAGAGTCGACTTGGAACATCACAGCCCCTTTGGAAGGGGGCTCTTAGCAATGCAAAAGTCAGGTGGCTTTGAACTGGAGTGAAGCAGGATAAACTGAACAGTGAGTTTGTTAAGAAAGAGGGTTTTGAAACACTGACTGGAAGGACTGGGAAGGCAGAACCAGTTGCCTGTTGGGCAGAGGTTGGATCCACTTAATTTACCTTAGCTTGCCCTAATAATGGCCTGGAGGACAAAGGATCTAGTTCTTTGTACATTTGTAGGAAAAGGGGCTGTTTTTCACCTGTGGACAGTCACATTCTCAGCATTCAGTAATTTTCCTTTAGCATGTGTGCACACAGAGCATATGTGGCTAAAAATAAGCAGTGAATTCAATTAATGCCTCACCCACAGGTACTATTATTGAACAGTTCCAACATGGGAGAAAGTGAGGAATTTTCTTAGAAGTTAAATCACCCATCATTCTGGTCAAATTGATTGACATGGAATTCCACCTTGCCTAACTTAAGATGCTTTTTCTGCTGAAAGAGGCAACTGAAGAATCCATTTTGACTTGATTCAGGTAGAACATCAAAGATCCAGAATATTCCTTCCTCCTTGGTCCAGGTTGCAAAATGATCAGGGACAGGAAAAGAAAAAGAGAAGATTGGAGAATGGTCAGTGTCCTTCCTCGTTTGGGTTGTATGTGTCCTGGAGAGAGAAACTCATGTTCTTAAACTGATTGTTAACCTGAAGGACTACTTTAAAAATGTCGGTATGTGTAATCCTGTTTGGGGAGTTACTGAGATAATTCCCTCATTAATAGTGTAGGATAGATTGTTCCACAGGGTAATTGTGGAGCATTTGACTTAGTTTGAAAATGCAACACCCCTTCTCACTGCAAAGGCCCTTGTACCTCATTTTCTTTATGAGATTTTTCCAGAAGAGGAAACCTGGGTCCCCAGGTGGTAAGGCTGGCACTTTCCCCAGGAGATCTTCTATTGTTTAAACACTGACCTCTGCAATGCTCTTGATTGGTTCTTGTTTTTCTGCATCTGGATGTCCAGAACAGGAACTTGAGACCTCCACTTGGAACCCTTTGATTAGGTTTGTAGCCTTACCTGACAGGGAGCATAGGAAGAGCCCAGGGAACTGTTAGCCTTCAGAAAGCTGGTCATGAAGTACATTACAAGAATGCATTAAGCCAAGATGTGGTCAGTGGAAAGCCTCCCTCCATTGATGGAGCTCGAAACAAGGAGGTCTCGGGAAGTTGCTGTGACCTCTCAAGTCATCCCCTTGCAGCCATCTGGGGATGAGCTCAGACCTTAGCTGGGCTGGCCCCTTACACAAAGCCAGGTAATAATAAGAAACCCACATTCCCAAAGCATGTCTCTTAAAGTAAATCTATGAAAAAGTAATGGTGTCTCCGTTTTATAGAAGGAGGAACTGAGGCTTGGCAAAGTTGAAGGGAACTTCCTGGCATCACATGGATACTAGGTGTTGGGAGTTAGATTTCAATCCAGATTTCTCCACTAAACCATCTTGCCTGCTAGACCCTTGACCACTCTCCAAGCTGACAGTTTACAAATGAAATTTGCATGCACTCACTGTATAACCAGATGAAAGGGGGCAGGGCTTGAAGTTAATGGCAGCTAAGCATTCTGTATTATTCTGGTCTCTGCATATTTACCCAGTTGTTAGTCAATTTTACTTGCAGTCAACCAAGCCTTTGGACATGAAAGAGACAGGACAAGAGGCAGTGGACAGTACCACCTTTCGATGAAGAGGAAACGTTCCACTACCTCAACTTTTTTTGTTAGAACCTTTCTTCCCCAAAGTAACAAGAGCTCCTGTACTGGTCTGTTTCTCCCAGCACCCTAGCCCAGCAGGCACAGTGAGTGGAGACAGCATTCCCTCTTTATAGCCAAGAAAATAAAAAGGCAGAGAAGTGTTGCAGTTTGCTCAAGGTCGAAGATCAGGTGACAGGGAATGCATTCAAACCCAGGGTGGAGGACCGCCCAGATCTAGGCCTTTTAGTAGCAACATGGGAAAGGGGCCCCTGTGTCTTTCACCAAGGAAGGTTATGACAAAACGATACCCTTAACACCAAATACTCAAATAATCTCTGCTCTGGGAGGTGGTGTGGGTGTCTGGGAAGAGTGGGAGTGATGTGAGAGGGGAAGGAAGGGGCCTCACAGGGAGCCCTGCACTGAGACATCCCAGGTCCAGAAAAGGTAGAGGACTCTCACTCTTCTCCCTCTCCCCTTCCCCCATATGTTGAGAATACCGAGCTGAGGAGGGACCAGCCTCCATCTTTTCCCATGAGGAGCCTAGTGACAGATAAAGGATTCAGTATAGTTTGATAGAAAATCAGACTTCCAAAGCAAGCCTCCCCTTCTTACAACTCCTGTCTTACACCTTCCTCCCCTCGCTGTGGTCTACAATCCACTGACAGTGGCCTCTGTGCAAGAATGCAGACCACAATCCATTTCTCTCCTTCTCAAATGAGCCTACTCATTGTATCCTTCCAGTGGAATGGAAACTCCTTGAGGACAGGGCCTATTTCATTTTGTCTTTGTATCCACAGGGCCTGGCATATAGTAGATATTTAATAAATGCTTTTTAGTTTGGACTGATACATAGAATGAGACCCAATAAGTCACAGTGGGCATTTTTTAATTTAATTTTTTTCAAATTGTTTTCCTCTCTCTCCCAAACTTCCCCCAACATTGGAAAAAAAACAACCGAAACAAGCCCTTGTAACAAATTCCCCAAATCGAGCAAAACAAATTCCCTCATTGGCCACGTAGTTTGTAAGCCAGTGACACTGGTCTCCTTGCCATTCTTGCACAAGCCCCTCCCATCTCCTGATTCTGGGCATCCTCCCGGCTTGTCCCCCTTGCATGGAATCCTCTCCTTATCTCCAATTTCAGAATCTCTTGGCCTCCTTGGCTTTCTCCAAGTCCCAGCCAAAATCTTAGTTTCTACAGGAAGTCTTTTCTAATTCCCCTTAATTCTAATGTCTTAGTTATTATTTAAAATTTATCCTGTCTATAGCTTGTTTGTACATAGGTGTTTTGCATGCTGTCTCCCCCCACTGGACTGTGAGCTTCTCAAGAGCATAGAGTGGGTTTTTTTGGCCTTTCTTTTTATCCTCAGTGCTTAGCAAAGTGCCTGACACACAGAAGGCCCATGATCAGTTTAGTGATTGACTAATGATGGTACTCCCTCTCGAAAGGTAGATAGCATACTCTGTCATAGGTCATGTGGAGTCATGGTTGGTCATGGTTCTGATCATAGATTAGAGTTCTCACATCTTTCAGCGATGTTTGTCTTTACGTTGTTAATGTTAAGGACATTGTTTTAGCACAAGAACATTTTGAGATGCTCCACACCTTTGCACAAATTACATACTCCCTGTGTCTGGAATGCTCTCGCTCCTCACCTATGCCTTTCAGGATCCTGGCTTCCTTCAAGACCCAGCTCAAGTCCCATCTTCTACACAAAGCCTGTCCTGATTTTCTCAGTTATTGCACCCTCAAACTTGTTTAGATTTTGCATTTAATTAGCTATGTATTTTCTCTTTTTCTCTGAATGGAATGGAAGCCTCTTGAGTGCAAGCACTTCCTTTTCTGTCTCTGTATCCTTAGTACCTAGCACAAAACCTGAATCTTTTACTGAGCCCCTTCCTCCCTGCCTGCCCCAAGCAGTTGTGGCCCAAGGCCCCCCATCCATTGCTTGTTTTGGATATTGTTTCCTGTAGTGTAGGGTTTGACGAAGGTAAGAGTAAGTGGAGTTGCCATGACCCTTGCCTGTCCTGTTGGAGCCCCACGTCCTTGAAGCCCCAACCAGATTGTTTATGGTTAGATAAAAATTTATAGTTCCCATCTTTCAATTCAATTCAGCCTATGTTAATTGAGTCTAAGCTGGATTCCCTGGCCTCGAGGAGCTTCCAGTCAAGATAAGACTACCCATCAAAACATGGCAACATTAGTTTCATTTTGGCCTTTAAATTCAAACCATTAAGGATTTATTAAGCATGTAGTTATGGTAGCTAGGTGGCACTACAGTGAGTTAAAAATCTGACCTCAGACATTAGCTGTAAGTCATTTCACTCTGTCTGCCTCAGTTTCCTCACCTGTAAAATGAGCTGGGGAAGGAAATGGCAAACCATTCCAATATCTTTGCCAAAAAAAATCTCAAATGGGGTTATGAAGAGTTGGACATGACTGAAACAACTGAACAAAGTTATGGACCAGGCACCGTTCTAAGGTTGGAGCTACAGACAAAAATGAAACCTTTTCTGCTTAAAAGCTGCTAGGGGGTGGCACAATGCACAGAGGAAGAATGGGGTTCAAATTCAGCCTCAGAAGCTTAAGTAACTGTGTGACCCTGGGCAAGTCACTTAACATCTACCTCCCAGGGTCGTTGGGAAGATAAAATGAGATGATATTTATAAAGCACTTAGCACAATGTCTGGCACATAGTAGGTGCTTGATAAATGTTTATTCCTATTTTGAGGAACTTCTACTTGGAGTCTGTATTCCCAGCACCAAGCACAGAGTCTGGTACATAGTAGGTCTTTTAGCAAATATTTCTGAGTGGAATTGAATTGAGTCTGTGTGGGCTAGGTGCCAATGCAGAAGATGGCTAGATAAACAGTGATTGCCATAGGAGTGCAGGCAGGGAAGGTGAGAGATCCCTGTGGGCTGGGGTGTCCCCTGAACAGACTCTGAAGAATGGCTAGGGGCCGGGTCCCAGCTTTGGGTCCCTGGGCAGATTGGCTTCCATATAGTGCCGCCCCCCCTCCTTCCCCAGGTGAGATTGCCTTGAATAGAGGTGCAATGACATCTTAATAATGCCACACTTAGCTGAGCTTTGGGTTTGGGCCTGTCTGGGCCCACGACTTTGAAATACGATTTATTTCTCCAAAGGAGTGTGTTCAGATCTCTGTTGTAGGTACTTCCAGGCAAGGGAAGCAGCCTCTGTTTTCTCTGGCCCTGTTTTCCTTGTGGTGATACTGCACCAGAAGGCCTTCCAGGAAATCAGAGCATTTGCTTCAGGACTGTCATAGTAGGGAAGAAGGTATCTAACATGGTGACTCATTTACCCGTTTTGGGGGGCTTCCCCATGAGATTATTTCAGCAAGGGGGTTAAACTAAATGGTGGTTCTGTTAAAATTAGAAGAGAAAAAAACTTCCTCCTCTATTGATTTCCTTGAGCCATTCGTCCAATCCTGCTTAGAGATAGGGCCAGCCAAGAGAGGGTATCAAGTCTGTTTGTTTTGGTGACACCCTCCCACCTTTTTTTCATCTCTTGGGCTCACCCCCACCTCAGGTCCCTTCGGTACCCTGTGCCTTTGGTCTCTTGACCACCAGAAGCTGATGTGAGGAAAGGTTCCAGCGAACCCATCCCCACGCGCACGTATAAGTGGATAATGATCTCTTCCCCTTGATAGGGTATTTCAGGCGACAAAGATACCTTAGGGTAAAACCTCAAATGGTCGAATTTCATGCAGCAGCAAACTGAGTAGGAGAGGTAATAGGGGGCTAAGGGACCTAGTGGCACTCAACGGCTAATCAATAAACTCAGGCTGAGTTAATGGGCAACATTTGCTGGTAGGCACTGGAAATAAAAAGATCCAAAAGAACAAAGCCAGTCCTGCCTGCAGAGAGCTTAGACTGTCTAACTGTGCTTCACTTCCATGTCTGTAGACATATCACTCACTCCATTATAGCCCAAAGGGGAATGTCCCTTGGAATGCCCAGTGACCAGCTAAGTGTTTCTACAGACTCAACTAGGACCCTTGTCAGCTGGCCATTTCTACTCTTTTTTTTCTCTTAAGATCAGCTTCCTTAGGCTTATTCCTTTAAGTTAATTAAAACCAGCCTGTGCGTAGCAAGCCCCTACTATGTTAGGTTTAATTAGGGTTAATGACGGAACTTAAACTTAGGAGTGAAATGAAATATTTGGAGTTCCCATGCCAGGCAAGTCAATCCTTCCCCCAATGACTGAATCACATCATTGACATTCAAAGTAACAAAGGAGAGAAACAGGGAACTGAGGGCCAGGGTGGGCTCCCAGCTCTTCTCCCTTGCTCTCCCTGTGTCTTCTTTTCATTTGTAGTTCAGTGCCCTGGGAGAGAATGATTCTTGACGCAGCTATATGTTGATCCCCAGTTTCTTTACATCTTTCCAATGCCTCAGTATGACCATTTGAGACCCTGTCCTCAGCTCCTGGCTTTTCTTCCTTGGAGATTTTATCTACTTCCATGTACCCAAGAGTCTGTTCTGTGCAGATGATTCCCAAATCTCCATCTCTAGCTCTAACTCTCTCCCACACTCAAGACTCAAATGTCCAACAGCTCCATTTGGCTCAAGCCTTGGCATCATCTTCCTCCATTAGTGAGTACCACCCTGCCATTTCCCAATTTTTGCCACTCAGATTTGAAACCTCCAAGTTCTTAGTTCTTCCTTCCCAATACGTCCCATCAATACCTTCCCTTCCAACCTGGTCCATACCACTCTAGCTCAGGCCCTTTTCACCTAATGCCTGAAGTATTGCAGTGACTCCCATTCTCATTTCTAGATCTCCAGAATCTTTCCTTCTACCTCATCCTATGCAAATTAATAGGACAGGAAAATGATACAATAAATTTTTAGTAATTTCTTATCCTCCTGAATATCTGAAGGTTCCTTTTGCTCTCCTTAACTCATTTCATTGTTTTGAACCTGACCTATCAAATGAAATTCTGTGATTTTATCCAGAACGCAAAAAAAAAACAAGAAAAAAACCCAAATAGGATCAAGCAAAAGGGGTTTTATTCAAATGTGAAAAGTGAGCTTGAACCTCATCACATTAAACATTCTTGAATCCCAAACTGCTCTCCTCAAGAAAGTACTCCGATTCTAACCCTAAATACCTCCAATTTGCATCTGGGAGGAAGTACAGTTAATTGCAAGAAAATTCTGAAATAGAAAAGATATGGAAGCCACCTCCACAGTGATATTTTAAGATGGTGGTATACACAACATAATTGAAATAAATTTTTTTTTTTTGCAAATCTATTGTTTTCAGTGATGGCATTTTGAGTTCTTTAATTCTAAAGATGTTTCTTTGTAAAAGCAGATAGCCATACCTGACAATATTTACAACTGTGATATTATTATGCAAAATTACAAGTGGAAGGGCTTTGAGTGGTCATGTATCCAGCTCTTTCATTTGATCATTCGTTCATTCATTGGTCTTTTCTCAGAGTTTTGTTTTTATTTTTTTCCCTTTGGATACAAAAAGAATTCTCCACTTGTTTTTTTTTTAAAGTAAGTTTTATCGATACCTTTTATTCTTAGATCATGATCATTTATGGATATATCCTTCCTGGTCCTGTTATCCCCTCTCCCCATACTGAATCTTTTCTCATGAGAAGTAAAAACAAGTGATCATCAAACTAGACCAACAATGTTGGCCATATCTTGCCCTAATAATCCCCTGCCTCAATACCAAGAGGATCACCAGAACATAAATGAAGACCTTAAAGGCACTTCAGAGCCCACCCCTCTTTTACAGGCACCCATATTTTGTTTCCAGTTCTTTAGTACCACAAAATATGCTATTATGATTATTTGGCATATATTGGAACTCCTTGGGGTATATGTCTAGTAGTGATATTGTTACAACTCTTTCAGTCTCCTGAGGTGAAAAGTCCATGAAGGAACATGACTTGGCCAGATCATACAGTAAGTTAATGGCACAACCAGGTCTCATAGTTGACCTTGGCTTGACTCCCAGTTCAGTCTTCTTTCCACATGACACCTTATTTCATTAATCCAAGTTTTAAATATGCAAGCAACCTTTCCCTGCTCCACAGAATCTATGTGAAATACTTGCAAACTATGAAATTATTTGAATAGATCTGTTTGTGAATCTTATTAATGACCATAGTCCCATGAAGATTGGGTAGAATTGGAAGATTTGGAGATGTGGTCCAGAGTATATTGTAAGACATGTGCTAGCCATGATGGAAGAAAGAAGCAAGGAATGGAGTAGCTTTTCAGGAAGTGGAGAAAACAAAGAGAAATCATTTTTACATCATGGAGGCAGCATGGCATAGTTGATGAGTCAGAAGACCTAAATTTGATTTCCACCTCAGACAGTAGTTAATAGTTTTATAACCCCAAGAAAATCACTCTACCCTCTCTGTGCCTGTTTATTCATATGTAAAATGAGAAGCTTTAGCTCAATGGTCTCTAAGGATTCTTCCAGCTCAAGAACTCTGATCCAATGATCCTGTGTTTGTTTCAACTAATTCTGGGGAATGGCCAATATGTAGATATTCAGAGCTTGCAAACTGCTCACCTGATACCCTTTGCAACTCCCTTTCTCTCTCTTGGGGCCAGTTCACCTCTGACTCATATCATTTCAGTTGAGTGCTGATTGCGACTGACTAATTTATAGTGGAAAATAGCCCCCCCTGCCCCCACCACAGTCCTCTCCAAGGCATTCTCACAAGATCTCTTGCCATTTCTGAATACAGCCTCCTTTCTTTGCCAAAATCAAATCTTTATTTTGAGCCCTCACTGGAAATAATGGCTTTAGGCTCAGATCACATTCATACATTTTTCTGAGGGAAAAAACACCACCCCCACCAAAACAAAAGCAGAAAACCAACAATAGTTCCATTAGGCTTGTTGGAGAGGCAATGATGGCTCCAGCTGGTTTTCAAAAGTTTGGGGGTTCAAGTCAGCTCCCCAGGGAGAAATGTGGTCCCAAGACTGCCTAAACAAGCTGACGGCAGCTTCATGAGCCAAAAAGGCTATTGTGAGAAAGTTCGCTCTTTCAGTGGGAGAGAACTGATTAATGAGACAGTAATCACTATGTTTGGTGCCAGAAACCATGCATTATTTTATGTATTATATTATCTTCTACTTTAGTGATTCAAAATTGGGTTCCCAGTCTATAGACACTGAAAATCAGTGGGGCCGTGGCTGAACCCAACAGGGAATGAGCAGTTAACACTAGCAGGTTAAGGGGCTGTGGCCAACTCAGAGATAGAAATGGAGAGGTAGCAAGGTAATCAGGTCAGGTGTTCTGAGGGGGCAAAAAGCAGGAACTGGTAGGTTAAATAATTAGTAATTAGAAGGGCACTTTATCTCTGTAGCCAAACTAGATATGCTGCTCCACTTTCAGCACCATGGACAGAGGGAAGACACAAAGTTAGGGTCTTGATGAGTCATACCTACAGCAAGAAAGTGCTGAGCTGGGTCAAACTGATCTGCCACCATTGTAGATATGTGGGGTAAGATGGTATTGAAGAGGCTTAAGGAGGAGGAACAGCAGAGCCTTCTGTTAGTTAATAGAATGTTAACAGTTAACAGAAAATTAGTAGTTAATAGAATTATCACTATTATGGAGCACTAGGGCAGATTTGGTTGCTTCTAGAGAATGATTCATACCCAAGCAGGTGTCTAGAGTTTGGAAAGAAAATGGTGGCATTGTTTGGGATCCCCAGGAAGCTTCCCTCATATAAGCATTTTTGTTGGTTTCTACTAGTAAATAAAACCTCTGGGAAGACAGCCATGGGTGCTCAAATCTAATCTAAATACAAGTGACTCTCCCAAATTATTTGCTTTAGAATCCCTGCTGTTTTGATTATTGGTGAGTCATAAGTGGGTCATCACTCACAATTTATAAGTTTGCACAAAGACTTTTCTTGCAATGGTATTTGCCTGACTTATAGGTCAGATAGATAAGGACATCATGTGCAGTTCTACAGCTCTGAAATTTTGTTAACTACTGACAAAAAAAGGAAATAGATAAGAGTAAAGGCTTTCACCAATTTTTAGAGAAGCAGAGCTGATACCAAGTAGTTGCCACAACAATGAGGTTAAAAGAGCCCAGAAACATGCCTCACACTTGAAGGCTTGTTTCAATGTTCCAATTATGAGCATCAGTGCCTCAAAAAACTGAATAGTGCTGGAGAGAGAGACAAGACCTACAGAAAGCCTCTCAGGATACCCAGCTAAGAAAACTCACCTCAAGGTTATAGATGGAAGTGGAAGCATAACAGATAGATGGGAAATGGAATAGATATGCCAGTGTTTCAACACAGTTTTAAAGACATGCAGGGATTAAATTTAAGGCACAGAAGAAGTTTCCAAAAGAATGAAAAAAGATTTTGAATATTTTTTATTATGATGGCCAATATCACTCCTAAAGGCAAATGAAAAGACATCAATCGTCACTAACTCATATATCTACTTTCTAATTCCTATGAAATATTAGTGAAAATAGTCTAGGAGTATGTAGAGAATAGCCATGTTGAAAATATGAGAAGGATGCAGAAAGGTTTTCACAGATGATTGTCTACAACAGATCCACATATTTAAAATCATTCAGTTGACTAGAAGGTACATAGAATATATGTTCTAATGCTGGGTTATTTTGGCCTCACACATCAGAATCAAAGAAAACCTCACTATTTCTACACACAAATGCACAAAGTATGAGTCATGAGTGAATTGAATTAGCATTCATAATGTAATGAGGCAAACATGACCTCAAAAGTATCACCAAGTTTGGGTGGGATGGGATCCATGGCTAGAATACCATATTGAAGGAAGCTGCCTTATTCCAAAGGAACAGAAGAAGTATGAGGGGATAGAATTATGTATTTAAAAGATACATTCATGAGGAAATACAGAAACTAAAGGGGGAAACATGGTGAAGACCAGAGGCAGAAATGGAAGCCATATTATCAAGATATTGTGTTACAGTCTACCAAAATCAATAAGGAATTTGGGCAACAGGTTGCCATGCTGGGACAGAGTGATGATACAAGGGATACAAGTGGTGAGGCACCTGAATTGTCTAGATCTTCTCTCTCTCTTTCTCTTCTCACTCTTCTCCCTCCACCAAAGGTAGAATAGCTAATAATTTCTTGACTTGTCTTTTTCTTAAGAAAAAAAAAACTATTCAGCTTGGAAAACAAAATAGCAGTCTTGTAGAAGATGGGTTTATGTCAGTTTTTATACCATATAACAGTGAATTCTACATAGATGAACAAGTTAAATATAAAAATATCTCCCCATTAAAATTTTGAGGTAATCTCTCTCACAGCTGTGGGTGAATGATAAATTTATAGCTAACCATAACATAACCATTTATAGCTAACCATTATCTGAATCAGACATTTTAAAAATCCATTGCAGAAATAAATTTAATTCATATATAATTATTAGGGATAATATATACTGGGAAAAATTTGTGTGAAAAATCTCCGATAGAAGTCCTGGCTTGTCTTAATGATTTCATCCTTCAACAGGAGGGAAAACCAAAGAGAGATGTTAGACAGAATTAAGGGTAATGGAGGGATTTTAATATTGGAGATCTGATATAAAGAAAAGCTTCTTAAAAATCAGGGAAGTTGATGTCACATAGAATGAGGATCCACACAGAATGGGAGTAGGATTTGTATGGGCAGAGAGGAATAGGAAGGCATGGAAATGGGGACCTCCAAAAGCAGGAGAGAGTCATCAGTATTTCTAGGGCACTTTAAAGTTGTTGTAAAAATAAATTGAATTTTTCCCTTTTGTTTTACATCTCAGTAATTTCTATAAATATTCTCCCCATCAGTCCCCAGGATTGACCTCTATTTTGTTACGAAGGCAAAAGCACCCAAAGCAGTAACCATGGCTCTTTATGTATCCAGTATTCTGTGCCAGTCCCACCCCACCACTCCTCTGTTGGTTCATTGTCTATCTTCTGGGACTATGATTGGCTCTTCGTTTCCTCAACTTCCTGTTGCTGCATTATTGGAGTTGTTTCGTTGCTTCTGCCATATCGATTCGTGGTCATTTCTTATTGTATAACAATAACGTACCAGCCGGGCATTTTCCTTTACCTTTGATCAGTGAACACATACTTTGTTTCCAGGTTTTGGCTACCTTAAGTAGCACTTTAAGGTGCTTCTTCAAAAATTAAGCTTTTGATTAAAATTGTTTGGGAATTTAAAGTTTACAAAGCACTTTTTTCACAATAACTGTATGATGTAAAAAAAAAAAAACAAGTAAGTATTTATGTCCCTATTTTACATATGTGGAAATTGAAGAACCTTAAAGAGCCTTGCCCAGAGTGACACAACTCACTTTGGAGCCTGGAATCAAATCTAAGTCTTCTGACTCTAAGAACAGCACTGCTTCCATTCACTCCCTCAAGCTTTGTGGACCATAGGAAGTGATCCCCAGATGCTTTTGGACTTCCTGCCTGCCTGATCATGACCTGTGTGAAGGCCAGGGAGGAGATCATCCTGGTTGGAGCAGGGAACTGAAAGCACTGGTTTTGGCCTACTTTGTGACTCTGGATGCACCTCTGGGAACCACCAACCTCATCTGGTCACATTCAACACGAAGTTTGGATGCTAGAATTCAGAGTGGGGAAGCTCTCTCTATCCCTTCTGCTCCCCTTCAGCTTAATTGATGGAGACTATAGATGCATGTAGAGTATATGCCTGAGGGAGGAGAAGGAGAATGTTTATTAATAGACACTGATAATTAAGATCTCTCTCAGAAGCATTGCCTTAACTCCAACCCCTCTTGGGAATGGAGTCCTTTAGGGGTGACTGCCCATTCTCTGAGGGGAGGAACAACATTTTTTCTAGCCATGATTTCACAGGAACATTTTTGGGCTTGAAATATAAAAATCCCTATACATAGTTTTATTTTTATTACATCCCTGTGCGAGAGTTACACTCCTAGATCAATGTAGTTTGGCCAGAAGTCATAAAAGAAACCATAAAAAGCAAGACTAAATATCATTTACACGGGTTCATACCAACAATAAAAATAATCTACTACAGTACTAGAGAACAGTCCCAGACTAGCATACCCAGGAGCCTCAGTGTCTATGACATTGATCATGGGATTCTAGATTTAGTACTGGAAGGGATCTTGGTGGACACTGAGGCCAACCCCCTCATGTTTGGGAGGGGGAAACTGAGGCTCACAGAGGTGGAGCAACTTGCCCAGGGTCATACGACTACTAAGAATCTAAGAGGATTTGAACCGAAGACTTTTAGACTCCAAGTCCAAGACTTTCTCAACAAACTCTCTCTCTGGTCTCTCTATCCATTCACTTGTCACTTGTTAGGTTGGTAAGTTATTCCATATTCATTTTCGGTACGCTTATTAATAACCCAATGAAGACCTTCTGGAAGCCGAATGCTGTACAGAACTAATTCCGTTCTGATAATTTCATGGTATAGGGGGCCCAAAGTCAGAGATGATGCACAAGTAGCAATAGTATTGACCTGGCAATAATTCTGTGGCAGGGCAAAGGGGGCAAAATCCTCCAGGAAGACCTGCCTCCTTCCTTGCTGAGTTGTGGCAAAGACCCTGCTCCAAGGCCTTCCTGGAGCTCCCTTTCCCAGAAGGGCAGGGTTAGGGTTATAGAGGGGGCACCCATGAAAAGTCAGTGACCTCAATTTGACCTGAGAATGCCAATGATGCTGAAAGGGTGGAATTAAGAGAGGGAAGGGGCAACTAGGTAGCACTATACTGGATAGTGGATAGAGTAGATAGAGCCTTCCTAGAGTCAGGAAGACCTGAATTCAAATTCGGCTTCTGATGCTTACTACCTGTATGACCCTGGGCAAGTCACTTAGCCCCAATTGCCTCTTTAAAAAAAAGAAAGAAGGAGTCAGGGTGGCCCCTTGGCAAAACTGTGAAGCTGGTGAACTTTGGTAACTTCTTCTGTCCCCTTTCGATGCCCCAGCTGCTCTTGATGTTTTCATTGACCTCACGTTTGTCCCCTCAGGATTTCCTTCTTCGGAGCTTTCCCTTCTCTTGGCCCAACCTCCCTTTGAGAATTTTAGGCTGTTGCCTCTGCCCTGTCATTCTCCTGGATTCTCAAATCTACTCTCCCCAAATGCATCCAGGGTGTGGGTCAGACTCTGCCTGGCTTTCCTGTCCTCCATAAGGAATTCAAAGATAGTGGTTGCTTCCTCCACAATATAGAGCATTGGCTTGGGAATGAGGAAAACTGGAATTCCAATCCTGCTCTAACCCTTGAGTGCCTTGTAGAGAAGTAGCCTGTTGTGGTGGAAAGAGCACTGGATGTGGCTTCACGAAGATCTGAGTTCAGATCATGCCTCAAACATTTGCTAGCTGTGTGACCTTGGGCAAGTGACTTAACTTCTCTCAGTCTCAGATTCCTTATCTGAAAAATGAAGCTAATCATAGCATTGATCTCCCAAGATTGTTACAAGGATCAAGTGCAATCATATTGGTCCGGTGCTTTGCAAACCTTGAAGCCTGATGTGAGTGCCCCTTCTCATTCTTCTTGGAATGTCCATCTTTTCTATTTTGATTATTCTGTTGAAGCAATGCAACACACATTTATGAAGAGCCCATCATGTGCCAGGCACTGGGTATCTGACAAAGACTTTCTGCCCATAAAACACTTGTCTTCTCCTGGAGAATCCAACATCTGAACAGATACGAGGAATTGGATGATTTGGGGAGGAAAGTGAAAACCTAAGAACATTTTAGAGGGAGGGATGAGGCAGAACATGACCTAGGATTCGAACTTGGTCTTGTTCTACTTACTGACATCATTTTGTTTTCACATCACCTTCCTTTTCAAAAATCTTCCTCTCCCTCCTCTCTTTTCCCCAGCAAGTCATTCATTACAATAAAGATTAAAAATGAAAGAGAGGGAAAAAGCAGTTCAGTAAACCTAACCAGCAGCCAAACAAATCTGACAATGTGTCCACATGTGGAGTCTCCTGGGAGGGAAGATTTCTGAGTAGGAAACTGACCTGGCCCTGAGGAAGGTGACCCTGGGAGCTGTGTGGCTTGGAGAGGAGAGAGCCAGGAACTCTGGCTAAGAGAGAAATGAAAGATAACTTGTGTCCTTAGTCCCAGGGATGTTGGCATTTAAAATGAAGCTTTGGAATTCACATAAATGAATCTGCTATGGTAGAATTTCTGGCAATGTGGAGAGGTTTTATAGCAGCCTCAAATCATACCACATAGGCATCTGCATGCTGCATCTATGCATGAAGTTAGAATATCTCCTTCCTTGTCCAGAATTCTCTGTATTTGTAAATTCTCTTAAAGATACTTCCGACTTCTCTTTAAAAATTCGAGCTCTTAATCTGTGTCCTTGAGCACGTAGTAGGCACTCAATAAAGGCTTGTTGATGGAGTTTCCCTGATGAAAGAAGAGATAAAGGACTCAGGAGTCACATTCATTCATTCCTGGTGGAAGAATGACTCAACGCCAAGTCCAAGTCCATGAAACAGTGTCTTCTCGGGCCATCTTGCACTCCCTTCTTCTAGCATCATCTAGTGGCTCTGTGGCTCTTTACCATTCCACTTTGGATGTGTTGTCTGCTGCCCTGATCTGGGAGGTGCTGGCTGTTTCCTACTCTGTGCTTTCATCCAAGGTATCTCAAGGAAAGCTGTGTAACTTGCCCTTGTAGGGGCTGAAACATGGCAAGTAAGGGATGACTGTTTTCCATGCTGAATCTAGTTCTTCTGCAAAGTCCCCTCTAAGGCCTTGGGTCGCAGTGAATTGGAATGAATGTGGTGAGTGGGTCAGTGGAGGGATGAGAGATTTGGGGAGCCATCACTCCTGTTGATATTGTAGAAAGGTTCAACTGATCTGGGCCATTAGGGAGGAGAAGGATTTCAACAAGAGAAAATTTGTCTATTCCAAGCCTGGTGGTAAAGTTGGCCAGTAAGATCACTGTGGCTGGAATATGGGGCATGGAAAAAAAGGAGGATATAAAGAAAAATGTTGGAAATCTGAGTTCCAGTTGAATTCTGAGGGTCTTAAATGTCAGGCTAAGGAACTGGTTTGAATTATGTCCTCCAGACACTAGAGATGCATTGAAGGTTCTGGGGAGACTGCCAGAGGCTGTGGTGGATAGAACACTGCATGTGGGGTCAGGAAGACTGAGTTCAAATCTAGTCTCAGACACTTATTAGCTTGGGGGCCCTGGGTAAGTCACTTTGCTGGTCTAGACCTCAGTTTCCTCATCTGTAAAATGAGGACAATAACCCCCACCTACCTACCTCTCTGGGTTGGTGGGAGGATGAAATGAGATAATATTTGCAAAGTGCTTTTGTAAACCTTAAAATACTACAGAGATGCTTAAAAATAATGGCAGTTATCATACTTGTATATTGGTAAGACTGATTCTTTGAGGCATGTGTGTGGATCAGAATGGGGAGAATTTGGAGATAAAGCCTGTTAAGAGCCTAATGTCTTGGTTGAAGAAGAGGAGGGCCTAAAGTATGGGGTTCCCAGGTTATCACTGAGGAGGATGAGTAAGCATCCAGGCAGGGGTCATGGGTCACAGCAGGAGGACAAAAGCCACTGATGAGTCAGCATGTGGCCTCTGTCTTGACCTAGTGCCTAGGTTAAGCTAGGCTAACAGGCTCTTGTGACTCCTCTGACTTCCAACTGCATCTACCTGGCTTATGCTCCCCACAACAGGCTACAACATTTTATGAGGAGGGACAGGGTCTCTAGCAGCCTGTTCTAGTTGAGGTATAATCTGATGTCCTCGACTGGATACCAAACGGAGGCAGGACTCGTTGGGTAGGGACAAGAGCTGAATTGTCAGGGTCATATTGAGTTGGAGGTGAGAGGCCAGTCAGAGGGAGAAGCCTAGTTGACAGGTGGAGATGTCCATGGGGGCCTTGCAGCCTCAGGAGACTTCCATGATACTGATCGCTAAGAGAGTCCCCTGGGGAAAAGACCTCTTGAACTTCTGTTGGGGCACTTAGCTCTTCCTCTGTCTTTTAGCAGAACTTTGCTGGGGGCAAAACACATATTGCCAAGGTGAGGGAAAGTTATACGTAATGTATAGTACAGACACTCGCTCTCCAGCTCCCATAGGCCCCTGGAAGATTGTAGTTATTGAGCCGAATCCCTAAACGTCTCATCTCCCTGTGTTCTACTGAGACATTATCTAGGCCCTCTCATCAGAGCTAATTATCATGAGCTTCATTCATGCAATGCATTTCCTGCTGCTTTGCTCAAGTAATAGACCCTCGAGTATAGCCACAACACCTACTCTCTACAGATGTTCAGTTCAAACCATTGACTATTTTTTAGCTTGGAAACTTTGGCACATAAAAAGTAGTGTGTGACCCTGTTAATGATGTTCAGTTCTGGGCTTTGGGGCAAAGAAAGCATTTTGTTGAGTCCTGTTCTTTTGAGGGATGGGACTCTGGACCCCTGGAGTCTCTGAAGAATCCAAACTGTGGGCAGCCCAAAGGGCAGTAGAGGCATGTCCAGTATATTGTATATTCCCAATGACAAAACGTGTGCAAGAGATGCCCAGAGAGCTGAACAGCCAGAGAGGGAGGTGGGCAGTTCACACAACCCAAGAGAGAGAGACGATGCAGAACCTCTCCCCAGGAGAATTTGCCCAAAGTTGTCTGGTGGGCTGCCATCTGCTACCATGAATGGTGTGTCCACACCAACCACTCCGCAAGCACTGATGAAATGCCTACTGTGTGCTCGGTACCAACAAGTACCATCCTACCTGTCCTCTCTCCTTGGCACTGCTTTAACTTAACCTTACAGGGAACCTTTGAATGACTGAACTGAATCCTACCACTCGCCAATCACAGGTAGCCACTCATCCATCTTCTCTTTTCCAAAAATGTATTACTATCTTTTGTTTTTACATCACAGTCATTTCTGGAAATAACCTCCCAGAGGAGGCTCCCAACTGAACCCTCCCTTGTAACAAAGAAAAACAATTAAGCACAAATGCCAATAGGGAGACCATCTGGGAAAGTGTATAAAGCATTCTGTCCTGAGGTCCCCCATCACTGCTCGGAGACATTATCTCTTCTACTGGAATGTCCCTGGTAAATTTTTTCACTATTAGATGTTATTTTTCTTTCCTGGCCAATGTACAGCTTTCCTCTCTCACCTCTAACCCTAGAAGTGCCTCCTCCTTGTAGGAAAGGATCCTTACTAACTCCCCAAAGGTTTTGCTCTAGTGTTCCTACATTTTGAAGGTCCCTAACCCTGTGCTGAGTGTGTCTCCTTCACTTAACACCATAGCAGTGCAGAGTATGTTTAAGGAGGCCAATGGTTTTCAGCAATGCAAGGAGAGCCAGGGTGCCAGCCTGTTCCAGGGCAGCTGCCTAGTCATTCCTCTCTGGGGAAACTCCCTAATCTTTCTTTCTTATCCCCTTCTAGCCTCCTCTCATCAAAAGGTCCAAAGTTCCAAAGGAAGTTATAAGCCTCCAATTGTTCGGGAATTTTGCCCCTCTATCAACCTACAGCAAGAGGACAAATACATCAGTGACTGTGAGAGTGAAGATCCTGAGATCACCTGTGTCATAAAGGGATACCCAAAGTTTGTCTTTTGACCTCGAATGAATTAATGAACATATGAACCTGCTCAAATAAAGCTTACTTAGGTCAACCGGTCACTAGTCTGCTACGTAGCCTTTCTGAAGTTGGTCATTCAACAAATTCTATTTTGCCTCTTCCAAAATTTATTTATTTATCTGTTTGTTCATTTATTTGATATTCATTCATTCAGCCTCACAACCCTTTAAAGTTTGCAGAGCACATGTTTTCATGTCCCATTTGATTCTCACGACTGCCCTGCAGTTAATGGTGATTCCCATTTTTACAGAGCAAGACACTGAGACCAGAGAGGGTGAATGACTTGCTAATATAGAAGCAGAATCTGATCACAGGTATTTCTGGACTCCCACTATGCCTTGCCTTCTTGTAGTCTACACAAGAATAGGAGATTCCTGTAATTTTATTGCCCACCTGGTTACTGTCCCTTAATCTCTCTGGGCCTCAGTTTTCTCCACTGTCGATGAGGGGGGTTGGACAGAATGATCTCTGAATTCCCTTTTGACTGGAAACCTAGCATCTTGTGACCTACTTACACGGGGATTAGCTCTTTGACTGCTGCCATCAGCCCAGGGAGGTAGGCAGGGAAGTATCATTATCCTCCTCTGACAGAGGAGGAAAGTGGGGGCTTGAAAGGTGGAGTGACTAGCAGCTAAGGGAAGATGTGAGCTGGACCTTTGATTCTCTTTCATGTTTATGGCCTTTCTTCAGACTTCATCTGGCTGGGCCTAGCTTTTCCCCAAATCTCAGGCACATCTAGGGGATGTTTTCCACTTCATTTTTGGATATTTTTCTGAGCCTCCCAGTATATTTCTGGAAATCGTCTGGGGTTAGATCATTTTAGCAAAAGCAGGTGTTGGGCCTCAGCAAACTGGCTCCATTTTAGATGGGATCACCAATCTCAAACTGGAGGCAGCTCTGTGAGAATTGGTCACTTGGGCTAAGCTTCCTAGGCAATGATCCTGGCTCTTGGCTGCTTCCTTAATTCAGGAGGCAAACCCAGAAGCTTGCATAGAGGGGACAGCTCCAAAACCTCTTTATCAGACTTCATTATTCTAGGAGCTTCAGAAATTGGAAAAACAAAGGTTCTTCACCATCATCAAAACCCAAAGTATGTACCAGTTATTCCAACAGCAGAATTCTCCTCCAATCTTACCTCAGAGGTAACCAACCACTCCTGTATGGCTCCTTCTCCCCCACTGCCCTGGTCATGGTCTAAAGAACCAAAGTTGTCCCTCTGACTAGTCTCTCTGGAATAACGTGTAATCCCAAGGGATTACAGTTTTAACTTATGTTTTGAGGCGATGTAACTAGAGGATAGAGTACCACATTAGGAGTTCAAGTCTATGCTATACTAGTTGTGTGACATTGGGTAAGACATTTAATGTCTCAGAGTCCCAGGGAGCTCCTAGATGTTAAGACAAGCTGCCAATCTGTATGGGTGGCAGGGGTTTCCATACTTGCAGTTTTCCACACCATTTTGGTGTCCAGACCCCAAAATAATCAAACAAAACCACCTGTGATAGCTGTCTCATGTGCTTATTTGAGGGTTCAAACCATAAAACCATATATAAATGTGAATTCTTGTGACTGATCCTGTCTGTGTCCTCAAAGGTTCTTTTAAAGTGATGGAGTAATCTCTAGGGAAGGACATTTGCTGTCCCTGAAAGGCCATACTGGGATACATTTCCTCTACTTGTAGTGACATAGCAAGAGTGGCCACAAGATGCCCCACTCCATAGGAGTGATCATGAATACTCTTTCCCCAGATGCTTATGTGAATCTAAATGAATGCACTAAGGAGAGAAATTCATGGAAGGAAAATATCCCTTTGGGAGCCTCAGGCAATATGGCTGCACCCTCCCATACCCCAGGCTCATCTGGGTTTGACCCTTATGCTGTGGGCAACCAAAACTGCCTTAAAGGCACCAGTCAGCCAGTTTAGCTATCTATAGTAACCCTTCTTCTTCCTCCTCCTCCTTTTTCACAACTTCCTCTTTCTCTTCTCTCTCCTTTAGCAAGTGGTGGTGCATGGCAGACTAGCTACGAATTTCCCTCACTTCCCCAAGTCTGAATGTTGCCCCTCCCAGCATGATTTATCTCTTTTCTCTTAAAAGGCCTATCCCCTTGACTACCTTTTCAACAGGCCTATTCACTGAATGGGCATTACTTCCCTCTAAGTGAGTCCCTGAATAGGCCTTAACTTAAAAGGCCAAGGTCTCCCATTGCTTCTTGGGCCATCTCCAGTCATCTTGATGAATATCCGGTCACTGAATCCAGATGGCTCAGGAGAAGAAAGTGAGGCTGGTGACCTTGCACAGCCTTCCCTCACTCAAAACAAAATCAAGTGCAAGTCATCATTTCTCCGATGTCACGGTCTTCTTCAAAAACAAAGGATGAACACAACAACAGCTATCCTCTTCCTCCTTCTTCTCCCCCTCCTCCTCTTCTTCTTCCTCCTCCTTCCCCTTCTCTCCCTTCTTTTCTCCCTCCTTGCTAAAAAGGCCAAGGTCACTTATTGCATCCTGGGCCATCTTCAGTCATCCTGATGAATATCTGGTCACTGGATCCAGATGACTCAGGAGGAGAAAGTGAGGCTGATGCCCTTGCACAGCCCTCCCTCACTCAAAACAAAGTCAAGTGCAAGTCATGTCATCATTTCTCTGATGTCATGGTCTTCTTTGAGAAGGAAGGACAGATGAACACACAACCTGACCACCCTAAAGACAATTCCTGGCCATGGTGCTGACCACTTCTGGAACAATAGGGCTAATTTTCTGCTTTATAGACCTTAAGATTTCTAAGGTCTCTTCTGCTTTAAATCCTCAGACCCTGTTATTTTATTGGATAATAGCAACAAGTATTCCACCAAGCTTTTGTAGCTGATGTTGGGGTGCACTTTCAGGCTTAGATGGGATTATGGCTGTCTGATATGCTGGGAGTCCATCACAAATCAAATCAAATTAGGAAGCTGCCCCTGGGAGGACATGTTAGCTCCAATTCCGAGAACTGAGAGGTGGAGGAGTGAGAAAATCAGGTTTTTCTCCTTATTCCTTTCTTTTCTGTCTCATAGAGAAGTGTAAAAGTTTCATTCTCTCCTCACAGCAAGTAATCAGTAGCTTAACCCTTTATCATCTCTGAAAGCCAAGAGCCCTGAGCTTGGAGTCAAAGGCCCTGGGATCAAACTCCAGCTGGTACTCTTTGTGTGACCTTGGGCAAGTGACTCCTCCTGTCTGAGCCTTGGTTTCCTCTTTTGTCAAAAGTGGATGAGAGTACTTGTATTACTTGCCTTTCACGCAGTTATTGTGAGGCTGAAATGAATTAATACATGGAAAGCTTTTTGCAAGCCTTGTATAAATGGTGCTGCTGACCCCCTTTTCCTCCTACATACCCTCTCTTCTCCAGATTTTGGTGACATAGCTTTCTCCTGAGCCTCCTTCTCCTCTCTCTCTGTCTTCTCACTTGGTAATTTCATCAGGTCCCCTGGGTTCAATGATCATGTCTCTGCCTATGACTTGCAAAGCTAACCTTTCTCTTGAGTTCCCGTTCCATGGCACAGATTTTCTTTGAACATTTCAAACTGAAGGTCTCATGGACATCCCAAACTCAGCATGTCTTAAACAGAAGTGAAAGGAGATATTGCTTTGGGCATTAATGGACCTGAATTCAAATCCTGCCTTGACCACTTCCAACTTGTGTGACCTCAGGCAAGTCCCTTCCCCTCTCTCAGTCTTCTCATCTGTAAAATGGAAGGGTCAGATCAAGGATTTTGCTCTGAATCTAGCAATCTGGTCCTCAAAATGTGCTCCTCTTTTGAACTTCCTTGTTGCTGTGGAGGCTGCCTCCATTTTTTGAGTCCCCCAGGCCCACATCATTGATGTCATCCATCACTCCTCACTCATCCTTATCCTGCATATCCTGTCCATTGCCAAATCTTATGTGTGTCTCTTTCTCCTTCTCTCCACTCCAAAGGCTGCCATCTTAGTTCAGACCCTCATGATGTCTCACCTGGACTATGACCACTGCCTCCTCTTGGGTTTCCACTTCAAGCCCTCCTCTCTATGCAGGTAGCTGCCAAAGTTATTTTCCTAAGACATAGTTCACCCCTTTTCTTAGTCTAACTGTGGTGGCTCCTTATTGCCTGAAAGACAACTAGAAGTCAGTCAAAAAGCATTTGTCAGATATTTCCTATTTCCCAGGCTCTGTGCTTCCAACTAAGTGCTGGAAATACAAAGAAAGGCAGAACCAGTTCCTACCCACAAAGAACCCACAGTTTAATGAACTTTAAAACATGAAATTAGCTTGGAACATGGATGCTCTATGCAGAATAGATGGCTAGTCCTGTCAGAGAAAGACTTCCTGCAGAAGGGAGGATTTGAGTCGAATCTTCAGAGGGAGAATATTTCAGGAATGTGGGACAAGTAGTATAAGTGCATAGAGATGGTCAGTGTGGCTGGATCAAAGAATGTGGGGAGACAAACAGAGTCTAAGACTGGAGAAGTAGGAGGGAGCTCTGTTGTGAAGAGCTTCTATTTGGTCCTAGAGATAATAGGGAACCATTGGATTGTGTGTTTGTGTGTGTGTGTGTGTGTGTTCATCTTTCATTGCCGTAGAAGACCATGCCATCAGAGAAATAATGACATGACTTGCACTTGACTTTGTTTTGAGTGAGGGAGGGCTGTGCAGGGCACCAGCCTCATTTCTCCTCCAGAGCCATATGAATCCAGTGACCAGATATTCATCAGAGTGACTGTAGATGACCCAGGTTGAGGCAGTTGGTTAAGCGACTTGCCCAAGGTCACACAGCTAGTGAGTGTCAAATGTCTAAGATGAGATTTGAACTCAGGTCCTCCTGACTCCTGTACTGGTGCTTTATCCACTGTACCACCTAGCTGCACCCATGTGTGTGTGTATGAGAGAGAGAGAGAGAGAGAGAGAGAGAGAGAGAGAGAGAGAGAGAGAGAGTGCTTGAGCTTGAGTAGAGACCAGGGGACATATGTGAAAGATGCTATGAATGTGGAAATAACTAGTTTTGACAACTGGTTATGTGGGATGAGAAGTAGAAGTCAAGAATGATGCTGATGTTGTAAGCTTGAGTGACTGTAAGTATGATGGCATCCCTGGCAATAATAGAAAGGTTGAGGAAAGAAGAGGGCTTGAGAGGAAAGCCAATTGCTTCACTTTTGAGATCCCTACAGCATATCCAGGTCAAGATGTCCCAAAGGCTGTTGGAAATGTGGGACTACAGCTCAGGGAGAATCTAGGCTAATTTAATGTCCATCTAGGCATCATTCAGCATAGACACATAACTAAATTTACTGGCAGCTGATACAATCACTAATGGAATATTATAGCAGGAAAAAGGTGAGAAAGCCTAGGACGGGGCTTTGGGAGTCCCAGGAAGCTCAACAAACTCCTCTGTTTTGCATTTAAAGTTTTTCACAGCTTGGTTCCAATCTACCTTTCCAAGCAGACTTAGGATGAATTACTTCCCTTCATACAAACTACCATCCAACTACACTCACATTGAGACTTCTCTTCCTGAGTTCAAATCTGGCTCCAGACACTTCCTAGCTATGTGACTCTCGGCAAGTCCCTTAACCCTGTTTGCCTCAGTTTCCTCTTCTGTCAAATGAACTGGAGAAAGAAATGCAAACCACTCTAGCATCTTTGCCAAGAAAACCCTGGTGTGTCACAGAGAGTTGGACATGACTGAGATGACAACAAGAATATTGATCTTTCTTCTTATCTAGATAAAAGGCCTCTTTGACTAGTCTTGGAAGAAGGGAAGGCAGGGTCAGCTGAGGTTCAGACAGAGTTGGGCAGGCAGAGGGGCAACCTGTCGGTATAGCCCCTGCAGCTTGCCAGCCCAGTTCGATGATGCTTGCCTCAGGATAGATTTCTGTTTGTGCTCCATAAACTCTTCCAGTATTGCGCTGGTTTTACTTCCCATTCCCTCAGTTTTAGAAAAATAGTCAGTTTGTCTTGGTTGAATCCAAGGGAGAAGAGATTTGGCTGCACCTGGGCCAAAGCAATGGGAGGGAGGGGAGAAAGGGAGGGGGAGTGGGGACCCAGAGGCCAGTCAGGTGTCTATTGAGGCAGGGGCAGAGTTCTGGGTCTGGGAGGCAAAGGCAGATCCTCAGCTTATGCCAGGGACATTCCATGATGGGCTCAAATTCAGACCAATCCCTAAGTGGTCAGTGCTAGGCCAGGGGACAGCCCTCCACCCTGCCCCGCCTCTCTGTGGCAGCCAAACCTTCTCTCCCTTGTCACTTTCCCAGGCCTTCTCTCCAGTTGATTCTGTCCAAGGTGACTATCCATCAGGAATCCTCTCAGGCTTTCCCTGCAGTCCTTGTTTGTTGCTTCCTGCGGTGTCAGCTTGCAGCAGGTTTTCTGTTCCCTAATTAAATGGAGGACAGCAGCACCAACTTCCTTAGGAACATGTCTTAAAACAGCAGCTTTTTAGATGCTAACAGGGCTGCCCACCAGCCTTGTTTGAAGGTAGCGCAGGACGCACTGGCTCCCCAGAGCTCAGCCCCTTCTACTACTGCTCCCAGAGGCTCCCCTGACCCCAATGTGGGCCAGGGGCCCCTCGGCAGCCAGCCACACTGTGCTTCTGCTCCTTGGTCTCTACACAGGACTCACTACATACAGGCATCTTCCCTCAGGCAATTCCTTTGGAGGGCCCCCCTCAATATTCTCGCCCCAAGAGGAAGGCAAACTCTTTTCCTTGCAATTGGTATCTCAATGCTTTCAAACCCAGCAGGGACAGGCTTTTAAATTTCAAAGCAACCACAAAAGCTATTACTGTGTGATCGACATTTAGAAGGCTGGGCAAGGAATATTTGAATTTCTCCTTGTGTTACTGTTAATGGCTTTGAAGCAGTGTTCCTCATTGTCCTGCGAAATCAAATATAAGAGGTTTTCAATTATGGTCACTTAGTATTCACAAATGGTGCACTGGGAAAAGGGCTGGCTTTGGAGCCAGAGGCCCTGGGTTCAAATGTGACCTTGCCTTTTCCTACTTGTAAGACCTTTGGCTGGTTATTCATTCACCTTGGTGGAATTTGGCTTCTTCCTCTGTAAAATGAAGGATTTGAATGGTCTCTAAGGTTACTTCCAGCTCGTATCTGTGCTCCTGTGATCCTTTGGGAGAAAGTGGAACAATGTGAATTCCTTTAAGAAACTTACCTAGTAGGTTCATTGGTATTGCCTCTGGAATGAGGGGGAAGTCAAGACAAACCCAATGTACATTAGAACGTCTGCTTACCAGCTAACCAAAAAGACACTTCATTTCATGTTTACATTCACTATCATTATATTTACATTTTCATTGGCTATTTGCTATCATAACTAAAAAAAAGAAAGCGCAAGCTTTCCATGCATTTTCCAAATAGTATGCAGGGCATTTGGAATGTTTACAATGTAAATGGGAAAAGAATGCTAATTTGCTGCAGTAAGAGGCATGTGGCATTCTGCTTGGCCCCAGAGGGCAGAACTGGCAGCTGAGAGGGTAAGGGGAGAAGCTGGAAAGAGGGAGTTTCTACTCTGTTGATTGTTATAAATTAAAAATATCCAAAAAAAGTTAGGATGGGGCTGCCTCAGGAAGTGATGAAAACACTGCAACCCAAAGAGAAATCCCATAGCTGGCAAGTGGCAGATGGGAGATCCAAACACAAGGCCAGGGCAGCTCTTTTTATTTCATCACAGGTCTTACTAAGGGTAAGACCAGCCCTTATTAAGGGTAAGACCAGCCCTTATTAAGGGTTTGAGCTCTGGTAGGCAACCTCTCTGAGGCCAGAGACACCTATCTTGCTTATGTCACGGGGCAGGTCAAGTGAGACTATTCAGTAATCATTTAACATAACCCATGCCCAAGACGGTTGCACCCTGGGATTGGGGGTGGGGATGGCAGCAGCGTATAAAACAGGTATTAATATTGCTAGTGTATGGGTTACAATATCATCTGGACAAAATGAGAGACTTGGGGAGAGACTGAGGAGTCACTTCCCAGGGTGGGGGGGTGGGTTCAAGAAAGACTTCCTGAGGATAGATGTGGCACCTGAACTGAGTATGGAAGTAAGGGAAAGGTGGGAAAGCATTTTGTTAAATTAATAGGCATTGAGGAATTTACAACTGACTTGGGGAGACATATAAATAGATACCTTGCAAATGCAAGGTCATACCGAGCTGACTAAGTAGGGGACATGGATAGAACTTTGGACTTGGAATCAGGCAGATTTGAGTTCAAATCCCATCTTGGATACTTTCTACCTGCCTGACCCTAGGCAAGTCACTTGACCTTTTTGAGACTGTTTCTCCATCTGTAAAATGGGGATAATGAAAGCACCATCCTCAGGGATGCTAAGTTACAAGCCTAGAATTGGTGTAGAAAGCCATGAGAGCTGCTAGGAGGAGGTGGTACATTTGTGGGGGTCTTGATTTTTGACTATGGTTCATGTAATGCATGGAGTTGAGACCTTTTTTTTGTGTTTTCTGCCTAGTCTTCAGACTGTATTAATTTGCTTTTCTCAGTCAGTGAGCCATGTTCAGCTGAGCTCTCATTGCCTGTGAGCCTCTCTCTTCCTTATGCTTAAAACTAACAGTACATCACACTTATTATCAGCTCAGCTGGGAACACCTGGAGCCCAGCCAACTGGCGGGCCCTGCTAGCTTCTCTGTTCATCAATCTCCTGCTGCCTCCAAAGTTCAAATTTCTTTTGTGTCTACCTGAAGACTCCTTTGGACTCACTCCTCCCAGGAGGACGGTAACACTGATGCTACCATTATGGGAACCTTTGTTCTAGGAATTCAGCTGGTGATGTATGATTTCCAAGGAATTTTCTTCTGGGGTGGTGGTGACTATGATGGGAACATGGGGCAAGATATGTCATAGAATTAGAGAATCTTGGAGCTCTGAGGGACCTTAGAGGTCCCCCACCTTGGGACAAGCATCCTCTCTTTGGCATTCACCATAAATAGTCCTTGAAGCAGTGAGAGTGAACATGCTCAGTCCAGACTTGGGGGCCCTTGTTGGACAGCTCGCATTGGGGTTTGTGACTTTGCAACTTTCAGTCCCTCTTACTTCAGCAGCCTTCTGCTTTCAAGACTGTGTCTAATCCTTTCTTTGTAGGGCATTCCTCTGAATACATGACAACTCTTATGCCCTTCCTCCCTTTCCCCCCCTCCCCCACCCAATTTTCTTTTTTCAAGGCTAAGTATCCCCCCGAATTCCAGGTTCTGGCACATCTTGGCTGCCTGCCTCTGGATACTCCCCCTCTAATCAATGTCCTTTCTAAAATGTGGTACCCCAAACTGACTCAAATAGTGCAGATGTGGCCTGCTCAGGGTGAAAGTCGATGGACTTGGCCCCTCCTTATTCTTCTATATAGAGTTCATGATTGTTTTAGCTTTTTCTGGAACCTGGATCTAATCTAGTGAATTTTAAAAATGAATTGACTTATTAATTCAATTTGCAGGCATTCAAATGAGTTCAATTCAGCAAGCATTTATTAAGCACCTACTGTGTGCCCAGCATGCAGTAGTATGCACTAGGGATACAAAGACGAAAGAGAAAGCAGTCCATACCCTCAGGTAGCTTACACTGTTTTTTGGGGAATGGGGGATTTTAAGAAGTTGAGGTAAGTAGGGAGATGACTACAGGTACAGGGGGCAGCAGGTGCAAATGTGTGGGAGTAGGGGGTTGTTGTGGATAGGCAACAGCAAGTAGACCAGTTTATCTTGAACAGAGGTGTGAAACGTCTGGCTCCCAATACTGGACCTCTAGAACACAGAATCTGTATTCAAATTGCAAAAGGCTTTAAATGAGAAAGAGGAGAGGGGATTTTCCCCTTAGAGGTAATATGGAACCTTTGATGCTTTCTGAGCTTGGAGTAACATGGTTATATGTGTGAAGGAGAGAGGTAAGCATTTATTAAGCACCTACTGTATGCTAGGCGCTGGGCTAAACAGGGCCTGTTTTACAAATGTCATCTCATTTGGTTCTCACAATAACCCTGGAAGGCAGGTAATACCATTAGCGACAGAAGTTAAATGAGTTGTCCAGGGTCAAACAGCAAGGAAGTGTGTGAGACCATATATAAATTCTACACTTCCTGAATTTAGGCCCCAGAGTCTATCCACTGGACCACCTGGCAGCCTTACTTTGGCAGCTGTGTGGACAATGGGTTGGAGTGGGGTAAACTGGATGCAGAGGCCAGCTACAGCAACAATCAAGATAAGGCTTGATGAGTGGGATGGAGGAGATGCATGGGAGAGATGTTGTGGAGGCCCTCTGCCCTGGGGCTAAAGCTTGAGGCTAAGCCATTTGGATTGGTGTGGGACCTTAACCAGTTCTATGGCTTCAGACCACACTGCACGGCTAATCCAGCCATTCCTCAGGACCCCATGGCAGTTAGCCAGGTTGCCCTCTCTATTTGGTCTGGTTAACAATAATCAGGTAAATGCCATCTTGTTACTGAAAGGGGCTGGTTGACTGTATTCATAATCCTTTCAATTGCCTAGAACAAAGACCTGGGTTGAAAACAAAGCAGATGCTTAACAGGTGTTTATTGACTGATTCAAATCCTACATCTGACACTCCATTGAACTCAATATCCTTCAAAGACCCTTTTAAGCTGTATGTAAATCAATGTGGGACATAGCTCTCTTTTTATTAGAATTGAGCTCTCTGAGGCTAGGACTGGTTCTGACTTCTGGTTTTGGTACTACCGTCCCTGGAGGGGGCACTGTCACAAATGTGAATGCCCATGGACATTCAGTGGGTCGATGATGAGCAGTGACAGAGGTGGTGTAGGATTGGAGGGTGAGGGCAGGATGGCCGCCATGGAGGTGAGGAGGAGAGGTGATCAGGTATGGGTGTGTGTGTGGTGTGTGGGTACCTCACCGGCTCCATCCCTTCACCTGTTCTGCCCCCAGGAGGGTCCCCTCCTCTGCTACTTCCTGTGGTGTTACAGTCACAGTTTTCCCACTTCTGGTGGTCTTGTAACTGATTATTTTTCCCACTTTCCACCCTCCTTGGCATGTTCCTCTCCCCCACCCCACCCACCCCCACGGCCCCCTTGCAATGTATAGTGCTAGTCCTTTCATCCTTCCCACCTCCTCCAATTGTGTTACAGTGATCATCTTCCTACCTTGCCAGTCAGCTACTGCCCCCTCTGCCGCCCGCTATCCACCCCCACCTCCCCACCATACCCCCCTCAACCAGGCCCCCAGTGAAGAGAGTCCAAGTCAGGACCCTCCGACTCCCCAGGCCAGGTGAGAAGTGTCCCCCTCCTCCCATCATGGACCCCTAGGTGGTCCTGGCCCCATCCACGTGGCCCCAGGGACGTTTTCTCTGCCAACTGAGCTGAGGGGACACATACACCATTAACAAAAGAAGGTTATTTATCCCAAACTTGGCTGACTTTTGGTTTTCTTCTACCCAGATCTGACCGGGATGATTTGTTGACCAAGCCTGAAGAGATTCTGAGTACCCTGGGCCAACTGCCTTGCTTTTTATGGCGCCTCTCACCTCTCCTGCCTCACTTTCCATGAAGATGGAAATAGGCAAAATCTATACCTAACTTCTACTACATTGATTTCTAGTTTCCTCAGTAGTTTTTTGTCAGAGTGAGTCCTTACCTCAGTAGGAGGGGCCTTTGGGTTTATCAAACAACTAGATTTATTTGCTTCTGTATGTTGTATAACTAATCTGTCCTGTTGTTTGACCTTCCTTTTTTAACCAGTAGCCTATTGGTGCTTTGTACTTTGAGATCTGGTACTGCTCTGCCTCTTTCCTTCCCACTTTTTTCATTATTTCTCTTGAGATTCTTAACTTTTTTATTGCTCTGGATGAATTTAGTTTTTTTTTTTCCTGGCTATAGAAAGCAATCCTTTGATAGTTGGATGACTATCGTACCAAATAGGTAAATTCATTTTAGGTAGTATTGTCACTTTTATTACATGGACTTAGCTTATTCTTCTACAGTTGATATTCTAATGATTTCAGTCTCTTTTTCCATAAATAGTATTTTGTAGTATTTAGATAGTTTTTATGTATGTTTTAGTAGGTGGAATTACAAGTATTTTATACATTCTGGAATTTTTATGTTTTCCTACTGGGTTTTGTTGGTAATATACAGAAATGTGCATGATTTATGTGAATTTGCCTTTTTTTTACTTCAGCTGAAGCAAAAGAGAGCTTATTCCAGTTCCATACTTTAACTGTGTAAATATGTTTTAAGTAGGTTTCTTGTGAACAACATATTGTTGGATTCTTTTTTCTAATCCATTCTCTAATTCTCTTTTATGGGTGCATTCATCCCATTCACAGCTATTTATTTCACTCTGTCTTCCTCTCTTAAGTGTTTTTTCTTCTTTGCTCCTACCCCTTCTTCTCTTCCCTGGATTCAGTAAGAGGAAAGAAAGTCCTTCCCCACTCCCTTGGGTGGCATTTGCTCTGCCTCTTAGCTCTTCCTCCTGTCTTCCACAGGATACCTGTATCACCGCTGTCTGGATTCCTAGAATGTCAGGGCTAGAAGGGTCTTTAAGCTTCTGTGGTGCAACCTGTCTCTCCTGCTTCTGTTATCTGACATTCTTGCCACTGTGCCCTACGTGTGTTTTTCTGTAGACAGTTCCTCTACACAAAAACTGTTCCTCTCATCCCCCCTGCACCCTTGAACTGTCCTCCCCCTCTTCCATACTTGAATTGCCTCCCCTTGCGGCAGGCATAGCTAATTGGGCTCTTTTCTGTGTAGGCCTGTCTATGCCAGGTGGAGGTGATGCTGGTGATATCCTTTCCTGATCTGTGACACACCCTCCCCAACTTTATCCTTTTCCTGTATCCTTAGGAAGAGGGGTGTAAGGAGCCTGGTCCCTAAGCCATACTATCATACTCCATCCTGGAGGTCCTAGTTACAGGGCAGATGAGCATCAGCTCTGTGGAGACTGTAATTGTCATCCAGGATCCTTGCTTTGTGTCTGAAAAATAACAGCAGAAAAACAGTCTTGGTTGCGGGTGCATCAGCTTGGCTAAAGAAACAAATGAGGGGATACATCAAATCTATTTTGGGAGCATTTTCACAGTCTGAGCCAGGGGGCTTATTTATATATTTGTAGTCCTGAAAGGATGGGGCCATTTCCCAAACCCCAGTAGCCAGAAAGAACCTCACCCACAACTGCTGAGGGAAAGGGAGTCAAATATGGAATGTGGGCTAGACTCTGTCACATGAGTGCAGGGATGGAAGGCATCCCTTGGCTCATGTACCTTCTTCCAGAATATGTCCCAGAAATTCACATGCGGTGAGGGAGATCCACTAGCAACACAAGGCCTGGAATTCCAAGAATGCTGGGTTTGGGGTGAGAGACCCTGGCTTCACTTCCAGCTCTGCACTTACTGTGCTTGTGGCCCTGGATGGGTCATTTCATCTCCAGAAACCTCAGGGTACTCAGATGGAAAACCAGAGGTTTAGATAAGATGAACTAAGACCTGGAGGAAGCTTGGAGGCAGAGACAAAGAGGGAGAACATACTGGGCATGGAGACCAGCCAGTGAAATAACAAGAAGGCCTTTTGGGCTAGAATGCACAGTCTGGAGAGTAGAGGCCTGGAAGGGTGGGATGGGGCAGGTGGGGAAAGGTTTTGAAGGGCAGAGGAACATTTTGTATTTCATCTTGGAGGCCCCAGGGAGCCTTGCAAGTTTATTGAATAGGGTATTTCATGGTCAGACCTGTGCTTTAGGGACCAAATGGAGAATGAATTAGAGGAGGAAGACACTTGAGGCAATCTGGCCCCCTCACCCGTCCACTATGGCAAGAGTCCAGGTGTGAGGGGAGGTCAGAGGAGGGAAGAGGACACACTCAACAGATACTGCAGAGGTGAAATGGATAGGCCTCGACAACAGCTTCGATACAGGACATGGGGAATAAGGGGGAACGGGACCACCGTGGCATGCTTATTGAGAAATTTTTTCATGACAACATGAGAAATCTTGGTGCACATATGGATTCCTAGACCCCTTGCCAGTATTCTGTGTTTCTCATCGTCCTCTTGCCCAGCCTGAAGTCATGGAAATTGCGTGCCTCCCAAAGCCTCGGTGCCTTGGGACTTTTCCCCTTAATTCAGCAATGATAGGCTTATAACCTTTATCGACAGCACTGTTCCAAGCTGATACTGTGAATGGCCTAGTCCTTTTGCATTGTCTGGGACTCTTGAGGCTTAAACTTTCAAGGCTCTGCATGTAATCTACACTTATCATTTCTTGATGGCTTCTGGACAGAACAACTGTGATCTGTTGTTTATGGTCCCTGAAGCCTTCTGTCATAATTAGCATGGAGAAGGGAACCACACAGGCTAATGATGAATAACTGAATGCAGCTTCTCAAGATGTGTCTGGGAAATGTTCCTTGTTCCTCAGGAGGGCACACACCTGCACAGCAGTAAGTCCCACTTTGGCTGAGTGGTTATAAATCCAACTTTGCTTTATTGGGCTTTGCTGCATGCCAGACCACCTAAAATAGAAGTGCTCATTTTGGAGAAGGCCATGGACCCACTCTTGGGGGAAATGATCCCACATTGGCCTGCCACTTGGGTGAGCCCTGTCTTTGCCTTAAACCTACTCAACTGAGGCACAGTTATGCTGTCTCTCTGTATCTGCCTTATGTTTTGATCTCATGCCATCCAGGGGTGAAGGTCTCACCCACAGTAGGGAGCTGGGTGGGAAAAGGACACTTTAGACCCCATGGCCCTGAGAAATGGCCTTGGGATTTTGGTCTTGGCCTTGCTTCTCTTTCTCAGTCCTAGGTGCAGGGACCTTAGAACCTAGGACTACAGGCTGGCAGTTGCAGCCAGTCTAGCAATGAAGCCCTCAGAAGCAAGCTTTGGACTTGGAGCTTACTGAGATCAGTAATACATGGGAGGAAGAAAGAAATAAGCATTTCTACTATGTGCCAGCCACTGTGCTAAGTGCTTTATGGATATTATCTCATTTCATCCTTACAACAACCCTGAGAAGTAGGTACTGTTATTATACCTATTTTACAGTTGAGTAAATTAAGGCAAACAGAGATTAAGTGACTTGACCTCAGTGACCTTGAGTCACCTATACAGGAACTGAACTAAGTTGTGAAGCTAATCCCCTTCCCCAGAGACCAAGAGTGGTGTGTGTGTGTATTTCTATGTGTGTGTATGTGCATATATGTGTGTATGCATATATGTGTACGCGTGTGCACATGTGCATGTATAGGGGTGTACATGTGCATATATGTAGATGTATGCATGTATATATGTGTACATATATGTATGTGTGTATTTCTATGTGTGTGCATATATGTGTATGTATATATGCGTGTGTATGTGTAAGTGTGTAGATGTGTGCATATGTGCATGTGCATGTATATGTGTACACATGTTTGTAGATCTGTGTACATATGTGTATGTGTGCATGTGCGTGTGTATGTGTGTATATATGTGTGTACATGTACATATGTGTATATGTGTGTGTGTGTGTGTGTGTGTGTGTGTGTGTGACTCCAAAAAAATAAGAATAGGAACTGGACATGTGATTTCATTGACAGAGGGAACTCTCAGACAAAGAAATTCCTTATGTCAATGCAGGATGGCACCTTCTCTCTCACTTGTAGTGTTAGAGAGTTATCTAGAGGTGAAATGACTTACCCAGGGTCACGCAGATTGTGTGTCAGAGGCAGGACTTGAATCTAGGTGTTCTTGGCTCTCAGGCTAGCTCGTTCTCCTCCATAGCACATTACCTCATAATAGTAACAAAAATCAGTAAAAATGTAACCCAGCAGTATTAGAATTCAAGATGGGAAGGAGCCTTTTTTTCTACTAAAGAAGTTACAAACATTGCTTCCAGGGAGCTGAATTTTCCTTGTAGTCCCTGAACAGGTTTTTTCTCCCCTTGAACTTCTTGTAATCTGACTAACTACATAGTATTGAATGAGATAGGCCCACATTGCCACTGTTAGAGTTCTTTCTTGCCTAAATTAAGGCTCTGTTCCCTGGAAGGGGAATATCTTCTCTGATTAATAGATTCTTTCTTCATATTAGCCCATTTCAACCACCTATTTATCACCTAATAATAGACCCCCGAGTAAGATTCAGATCATTGTCCCTGCTGGGCTTGCAGGGCAGGGAAACTCTAGAAAGCTGGAGGTTGCAAAAGTTTGGCCACATTGCCCCTCTGCTCAAGAAGCTTCAGTGGCTCCCAGTTACCTCAATGATAACTTTAGCCATGGCAGCCAACCTGGAATTCGATTATTGTTAAGTCATTTCAGTAGTGTCTGACACATTTGGTATTTTCTTGGCAAAGATATTGGAGTGGTTTTCCATTTCCTTCTGCAGCTCATTTTACAGAGGGAAACTGAGGCAAACAGGGTTAAATGGCTTACCTAGGGTCACACATCTAGAAAGTGTCTGAAACCAGATGGAACTCAGGTCTTCCTGACTGTAGGCTTTCCACTTTATCCACTGGGCCACCTAGCTCTCCCAAGGAATTCTATTACGTTATTGTAAAAATTAACATGATGACTACCCATCACATTGGGATAATACGTTGAACTTTTATTTCTTTTAAAAATTTTTTTGAATTGAATTTTATTTCACTTTCAGTTCCAGAGTCCTTCTCCCATCCACTGAGAAGACAAGAAAAATAAAACCCATTACAAATATGTATAGATATGTGAAAAAAAGGCAAGAAAAAGAAAGAAGTAGAAAGCTACTTCTTCAGTTTTCTTCAGTACTTCTTAGGCTTCCGTTTGCACTCTGAATTCATGACTTCTCTTTCTGAAGGTGGAGAGTATGTCATCAGGCCGTCGGAATTGTGTACTGGTCATTTTGCTGTGGCATTGATTTCTTCCTTTGAAAACTGACTATCCTTATCCTTTGACCATCTGTCATTATTCTTGTAGATTTGGCTCAGTTCCCTATATATGTTAGAAATGATACTTTTATCAGAGAAATTTGCAGTAAAGATTTTTTCCCAGGTTCTTTTCTAATTTTAGCTACATTGGTTTTATTTGTAGAAAACTTTTTAAATTTAAAGTAATTAAAATTATCCATTTAACCTCCAACAGTTTTACCTCTCTTGTTTGGTCATGAACTTCCCTTATTACCTGATCAGATAGGTGATTTCTTCCATGGTCCACCGATTTGCTTAGGCTACCACCCTTTACGTCTAAATAATGTACCTGTTTTGAGCTTATCTTGGTATATACTGTTAGATGTTGGTTTATGTCTAGTTTCTGCCCAACTACTTTCCAGTTTTCCCAGCCAAGAAGTCAATACAGGTTATCACCACAGGGAGCAAAACCATCCCCAAGGCTCCTCACCCCCTGCTGGGACCTTCCCACAAACAAACACTCATGAGCCTAAGCTGCGCCTACCTGTTTGCGTCCTTCCCAGCTATGACTAGACTGACCAACTTCCTCTTAGCTCTGCCCCACCCTTCCTGTTCCCTCCATTCAGCAAA
>CM053775.1:6200379-6212621 GCA_028658325.1 Potorous gilbertii
ACGAATCTTCCAGCAGTAATCACTCCACACAAAAGTTGTGCCCCCAACCTTTCTGCCTTGAGTATCTGCAGGTTAAAGTGTTTCTTCACCTGAATTACCTGGCTAAGCAGCTGGTTCTCTATTCCACTGACCTGATGAGGACTCAGCCACCTGATGTGGATTGTGTCTGTTTCAGTTTGTCACCAGAGACGAGGCCTGAGCTCAGTCATAAGGAGTCTAATACTTTGTTCTGAGGCTCAAAGCTGTTCAGAGGGCCCCACTGGCCCCACAGAGACCTGATTTTCAAGGGGCACAGGACCTAACTGTATTCCACACAAGGCCCCAGAAAATGAAGACACCACCTAAGCTCCTGAGATTCTCTTCAAGGAAGCAGTCAGGGTGACATGAAACATCAGCAGCCATCCCCTTCCCAACTCTGCTATAAACAAGGAAATCCATACAAGACTTGGACTAGTCTGACCAGTATATGTCAGCACTGAAGGCATAGGAAAGTTAGCCTAAATAGTTCTTGGGTAGAATAACAGTATAGGATCATAGGCTTAGAGCCCAACTCCCTCAATTTACTGAGGAAACTGAGGGAAAAACAACTGAAATGACTTGAGCAGGGTCACACATCTAGCAAGTGTTAGAGGCAAGATCTGAATCCCGATCTCCCAATGCCCTGTCCTCCCATATTACCTCTCTAAAATCCTGATGCCCATCTCTCCTGTGCAGTGACAGCTGAGCCCTCCTCCCCTCATTTGCTGCCAAGAATCTGGCGGTTTGGCTCAAGCGTAGACAGTTGGTTCTCTCAGGCCCCCAACTTCTGTCCAACTAGCACTGGGGCAGACTTTGTTAAATACATAATATATAAATTCCAGGGAAATATGTTCTCTTTAAATCTCTATGTCTATGTATGTAAAATTCTAATTCTGCAACATAAAAAATTCACATTACAATTTCCGACCACAGCTGCTCATGGAGCCGTCATTTACACACTCAGGCATTTGCAAAACCATTCTCAAAAAGCGAATGCTCACTTTGGCAGTTGTTCCTTCCTCTTTTTCCTTTCTGTCCTGAAATGTGGGAACAGTGGGGAGGGGAAGAGAAAAGGGCCTTTGGCCTAAGTGTTCCCCAATTTGAGGAACTACTCATGCTGGCTTGGGGTCAGTTTGGAAACAGTGACAAATTACCACCGACGTTTTGAAGTTAACACCTCCCCTTAGTTGAAACCTTTGTGAACCAGTTCAGCACACTCTATATTCTGCCCTCAAATCCTTTGGCCCTCACAGCTAGGTGGCACAGCAATGTATACAGCACATGGTCTAAAGTCAGAAAGACCTGAGTTCAAATCCAATCTCAGACACTTACTATCTGTGTGACCCTGGGCAAATCATTTAACCCTGTCTGCCTCAGTTCCTCATCTGTAAAATGAGCTGGAGAAGGAAATAACAAACCATTTTAGTATCTTCACCAAGAAAACCCCTAATGGGGTCACAAAATTTCAGGGACAACTGAAACAACAAATAATAATTTCCACTCATCCCTTGCCAAAGCTTTCGACTTCTAGAAGATGAAAGCTTTGCACCAATCAGTGACACCCTTCCTGTCAACAACAGCATTGATTACTATGCTGCACTCTTCTGTAGAGGGTCGAGAAGCCTATCCAAACAGCTCAGGCCACAAAAAATCCGTGATTAAGGAGGGAAGGGGGAGACCATAAATCAACCAGCATTTCCTAGACAAGCACCATTACTAGAACTCAGGGGGAATCAAATCACTCAGTTAGGATGCAGAAGGGTTTGGATCAAAGCATCCAGAAGAAAGCTTGTTGACTGAATGAACAATGTTAGAGATGTATGGGATCAGAAACCTGTACAGCTCAGGTGACCACACACACACCCCCCCACACACACACACGCAGTCTTTCTTGGGATCTTTGACAATTATTTTTGGTTCAACAAGAATAAAACCCCACCTTTTCAGAAATCCACCAATGTCCATCCTTGGCTACTGACCAGGCTGGGCTCTGGAGGCCCTTAAGAAGCATTCTAATAGAGGGAGATAACATTTCCTCAGAAGCGATGGTCCTGTTGATTTAATAACTGTTCTCAGAGTAAGTGGTTTAAATGGGGAGACACGGTACTGTGCTAGAAACATGGTCTAGGGCTGGCGAGGTACAGTGCAGCGGGTGGTGAGTTTGCTGTTATCCACCACTGTGGACAGCTCCACCACAGGGAAGGGGATTTGGGTGCAAGTTTCCAAGTGAGGAGAAGGAGGGAGAAGGGGGTGTCAGGGAACATGGCAACATGTCTAGAGTCAAATGTTTGCAAATGAGGCTTTTCTCTCTATCCCAACCCCCAAACATAGTCCTGACAGAGGAAGGACTTGGGGGAAAAGAACCGGGAAGATCATCTTGGCCAATTTCCTCCTTTTACATTTAAGGAAACAGAGACCCAGGAAGGGAAAATGACTTGCCAAGAGCACACAGACAGTAAGTAGAGTGCTGAACAATAAGACTTTTACTACCTGTAAAATTGGTTTTCCAATGGGAGATTTCTAACCACCCACCACTGAAGGGATGGCTGTGATGAGACAGAGACAGAAGGTAAAGCAAGGTGACAGCAAGTCAATCTGGCAGCCCACTGGGCTAAGAACTTGGGAGATGATTCTTGTTCAACTTATGCAACCCCAGCAATAATGTATACAATTTACTTTAAACCCATGATTGCCTTTGAGCCTCACAACTACCCAGGAGAGTGGGCTGATCACTCTCAGTTAGGTCAAGCATAGTCTGGATATTGAGTCCCAAACTTCTTGAAGGAGGTTTTCACTGATATTTGTATAGCATCCCATGCTTCCCTGTATATATGCAGTAACTGGTATAGCAGATATAGCAGGGGACTTAGAGTAGGAAAGACCTGGGTTCAAATCCTTCTGACGTTTCTCAGTTGTGTGACCCTGAGCAAGTCACTTCATTTCTTTGAGTGTCAGTTTCCTCATATGTAAAATGAGGACTATAAAGCCCTTAGCACTTGCTTCCTAGAGTTGTTGTGAAGCCCAAAGGAAGTCATCTATGTGAACCCTCAAGTGTCTGCTATTACTATCACAAAGATTCCAGACTAAGGAATCTTCTTGTCTATCGATAAGCCATGCAAGCTGCCTCATCTTGCCTGGAGCTAGACTTCTGGCCTCATCCAGAACATCCCCTCACCATGCTCCCTTATGTCCTCCACTCCCCTCACTCTCAAGCTGCCTTTTGGGCTCTCTCCATACTAGAACAAGTTCTTTGGAAGGCTTTGTCTCATCCCATTGGTGATCTGCCCCATCTGGAGGTCCTACATGTTAACCAGTTGTCTATGAACATACACATGCTACTTACCAACTTATACTACATATATGTTTACTGTACTTTTGAAAAATAAGAGATGAAATACAAACATCAAAGCCTTCATCACAAATGGTAGCCTAATAAAAACGGAGTCAGTTATATCAAGGTAAAAAACATGTCTTCATTAAGGAAAGCTCAGAACAGGGATGCTTTCTGAGGGGCATGTATAATGTTCACCCTGCATAATAACTCTTCCTGAAGGAGATTTCCAGCACTATAGAAATGCAAGATGACCAGCTGAAAGAGTCCTAGGAGGCCTGCTAGCCCAACCCCCATATTTTCCAAAGCCTCTTGGGATTCCAAAAGTAGCTTCCACCTCCCTAACAGTGATCTATAATCAAGATTCATTGTCGTGATCACGAGGAACACCTCCATGCTCTGGTCTATCTCTTCCTAATGCTATATTGGGCCTTTTTGGCCCCTGGAACCTCCTCAGATACATTCCAGTCTAGGCCAGTGGCTTCCAAGTGGGGGACCACTGCAGCTCAGCTGGAAAGAAGACTTTTCAGTTGCTCCCAGCAGTTGATTTTCTCCTCTCAGATAAGATTCTCAGATGTGTTTCCAAGATGGGGCTTGCAGCAGCAATTTTCTGTATCTTGGTGCAGTGCTCCTTTTCCATGGGACAAAAAGCAGACAGATTTTCTTCCCAGATCCCAATCCAATTCACCAATCATTGATTAAGTGCCCACTGAGTGCCAGGCCTTGCACAAGGTGCCAGGGATGCAAACACAAAAACAAAACAATTCCTTCCCTAGAGGAGCTTATGTTCTACTGGAGCCATATTCTTAGTACAGAGATAAGTAAAGCAATTTCAAGAATAAGGAGACATTAGTTCCTGGAGGTGAAGAGGAAGGGGTTGGGGAAGGGAGGCTTTGGGTAGGAGATGGCTTGAAAGCCAAACTTTGAGACTGGGGTTTTGTTTTGTTCCAATTCAACAAAAAAGACTGTGTTGCACAATGGTTTGGGTAGTAATACAAATCACTCCCCCAAATGAGATTGGACCCACAGTTATGAATGGGTAAAGTTATATGTCCTGGGTGACCCTGAGTAAATAATTGAACTTCAGTGCCCCAGGCCACTCACTGAGACTAGAAGTGAAGAAGAGTTGTCAAGCTGACATGAGCAGAAGGTTCCCAGGTTGGTTTCAATTCACCAGACACTCATCTATCTCTGTAAGGTTGGCCAAGGGTATGCTTCCCATACCCTTCCCATACCCTTATCACCTTCTTTGATTTTCACAACCACCCTTTAAGGCAGGAGCTATTTTTATCCCATTTCATGGATTGGAAAAGTGAGGCTCAGAAAGTCTTCATGACTTGCCCAGCATCACATAGCTAATCAATGTTGGAAGTGGGAATTGAGTCCAGCCTTTCATAGAAACACCATCCATGATACTATGGGATCTCCCTTAGCAAGTGGACTCTCACCCCAGTCCTCTGGAAATAGGGATCCACAGAGTAGCTGGCACTTCTGGAGATTTTTTATTTTTATTCCATATAACAATGATATTAATTACAGCCAGCATTTTTATGGTGTTTTTAAGTTTGCAAAGCATTTTACACATTCTATCCCATTTTATGATATAGGTGCTATCCTCATTTTTACAGATAAGGAAACTGAGGGTTTTTAAGCACTTAGCACTGTGTCTAACACTTTGTAGGTGTTATATCAAGGCTCATCCCTTTTTCTTCCATGAAGGAGATCAAGGCAGAGGGTAAGTGACTTGTTCAGGGACACACAGAGCTAGTGTCTAGATTTGCCACCAGCTGCTCTGCTTTCATTCTGTCCCGTGATGGGCATGCTCTGGCCTCTCCGGTTCTCTTTTCAGCCCCTTTGTGGGCTGTCTTCCCCCATTAGATTACAAGGTGCTTGAGGGAAAAGAATGTCTTTCTTCTTATTATTTGCATCCTTAGCACTAAGTACAGTGACCAACACATAGTAGGCAGTTAATAAATGTTCATCTTAGAGCATTTGGGATGGATTTTGAATCCAGCTGTTCTTGACTCCAGTCTCAGGTCTCCATTTGCTGTGCTACATAGCTGCTACTGCTACAAGTCAGAGAACCCAGGATTCTAACACTAGTTCACTCATTTTTAATCAAGCAATCAACAGGTTGTAAGTGCCTATTGTGTACCAGGCCCCATGCTAGGCCCTGAGGATACAAAGACAAAAATTAAACAGTCCCTGCCCTCAAGTAGCTGATACTCCATTGAGGGAGACATGTCCATCACATGCAGAACAAATCTACATGAAATACAAGACATGGGGGGGACCCTAAGAACTGTGGGTGGGGGTGGGAGTAAGGAATCTGGAAAGGCTTCATATCAAAGAATGAAAGAAAGAAAATATTCTATAAGCCACAGGGGAGGAGGGAAAATGTTCCTGGTATGGTGGGGGGGGTGGCCTGTACAGAGACAGGCATGGAGACAGAGTGCCAAGTATAAAGAATAGGAAGACCAGTTTGGTTAGATCATAGAATGATAGAAGGGGAGGAGTAAGGTGAAAGAAGACTGGAAAGGTTGGAGGGGGACAGATTATGAAGGGTTTTGAATATCAGACAAAAGATATTCTTTTTGATCTTGCAGGTAGTAGGGAACCACTGACATTTATTGGGGCAGGGGAGGGACATGATCAGATCTGCATTGCAGGAAGATCAGTTGACAACTGAGTAAAGGATAGACTGGAGTGGGGAAGGACTTGAGGCAGTGATATCAGTTAGAAGATCATTGTAATAGTTCAGGCAAGAGATGATGAGAGTGTAAACTAACTAAGGCTGTCAGCATATGAGTGGCGAGAAGGGGATGGATACAAGTAATGTTGTAGAGGTAGAAACAGCAGGATTTGGCAATTGACTGGATATGTAGAGTGAAGAAGAGGAAGGGGTGGAGGATAATGCCAAAGATGCAAACTGTGATGATTATAAGGACAGTAATAGGAGGTTAGGAAGAAGGGGTGGATTTGGGGGGAGGGAGGATGATAATGAGTTCTGTTTTGGACATATTGGATTTGAGATGTCTATGGAAAATCCAGTTCAAAATGGCCAACAGTCACTAGGCAATGTAAACATGGAGCTCAGGACAGACACTGGGTCTGGATATATAGATTTAAGAGCCATCAGCATAGAAGTGCTAATATCATGGGAGCTGATCAAGTCACTGAGAAGTGGGAGAGAGAAAAGAGAGGACAGAGTATGGGGCACACTCAAAATTATGGAGAATAGTATAGATACCAAGTCCCCAACAGATGCTAAGAAGAGGTCAGGCAGGAAAACAAAAGAGAGACAGAAGCAGAGACAGAGATAGAGACAGAGAGAAAGACAGAGAGACAAAGAAAAAGACAGAGGAAGAAGGAGATGGGGATGGAGAGACAGAAACATGTCACGAAAACCCAAAGAGCAGAGAGTATCCAGGAAGAGGCAGCCAACAGTGCCCAATGCTTGTGGGGAGATCAATAAGAACCAAGACTGAGACAAGGCCATCACATTTATTAACTGGTAACTTTGAAGGAAATAGTTTCAGTCGAGTGATGTGACTCTAAGTCGGACTGCAAAGGGCTGAGGGATGAATACAGGCAGTGAGTGTAAATAGCTTTTTCTAGGAGTTTGGCTGAGAAGGGGAGGACAAAAACAAGAGGAGAGCTCAAGGGGACAGTAGAATTTAGTGAGAGGTTTTCAGGATGTGGAAGACCTGAATATGCTGCAGGGTAGGCAAGAAGGAATGAAGCAGCAGAAAGGGAAGATGAGAAGGTCAGAGAGAGGAAATGATCAAGGACACACATCAAAAGGCGTTGGCCATTTGTGAAAGGGAGTCAAATAAAAGAATCAAAGTGGAAGCCGATGAAGAGAAGAGAGAAAGAAGGTCCAAAATGGGATGGCCTGAATGTTCTCAGGAAAGTAAGAGACACTGTCCTTGGCTGAAGGAGAAGGAGAAGGAGGAGGTGTGGAAGGCAAGAGAAAGTAGGACAGAGAAGCAATCAGCTGTGTGACCTTGGCCAAGTCCCTGCTCCTCCTCAGTCTGTGAAGGCAGTAGGACCTGGCTGACGAAGATCCTGATGATTCTGAGGTGTTTCTCAAAGTAAAATCAAGGCAACAGAAAAATGAGTGGGTCCGGCCCTCACCCTGGGTAGGCTCCACAAGCCCCCTTGTACTAGTTAAAAGGGTTTCACAAGCAGCCCACCAACAGAAGTCCCACTGGGCACCCCCTCACTCTGCTTTCTTTAGGACTCTCATGAAAAAAAGCCAAACCCAAGACCTGCCTTTTAGAAATTACGTGCAGCTCCATGCACACTGGAGGGTTTTGCTGGTCCCAGGACTAAAAGCAGCCAGAGCAGCACTTTTTCAAGTGCTCTGTAAAGCTAAACATATAATTCATTTTTCAGCTATTGTTGCCATGGCTTTCTCCCCCTCCATTCCTCACCAAAAAAGGGAAAGTTGTGCAGTCAATAATAACAAAGCATGAAGGTCTCTTCCCGAGCACTCTTGTCCTCTGCCTAGTATCTGTGTCTCTGCCTCGGTTTCCTCATCCGTAAAATGGGGATAATTTTAGCCCCTACCTCCCAGGCAGAAGGATCAGATGAGGACAGAGGATCAAACGAAATATTTAGCACAATCCCAAGTACACAATAGGTGCTTAATAAATCCTGGTTCCCTTCCTTGTCCCTTTTCTCCCTCCTGAGCAATCCATACCCAAAGTCAAGGCCATATATAAGCCTGCCCATCTTGGGGAACGCCACGTATTCTCCATGGTTTATGTAACATGCTCTCCTGTAGGGAAGACCCATACTACAGGGAGGAGCGTGAGAGCCAGAAGGGACCTGGATGGATTGTCCAGGTCCCTTCTGGTAGAGAGGCGGGCACTGTGACCCAGAGAAGGAAAGCCATTTGCACAGGGTCATAGCAGTGAGTTAGAGGCAGAGCTAGGCCCTGAACCCAGGTCCCTGGCAGCTAGTGTACTTCTCACCGGGAGAAGGGGAGCTTCCTGACTGCCAGAGTAATAGAACTCCACATTTCCACTGGGCTTTAAGGTTTTAGCAGGGACAGGAACTGGGCCTGGGATTTCACTGGCAGAGGGAAACTTCAAGTGAGGAAATATCCTTGGTTAAGTCAGGTGAGCAATGCTGCAACCTACAGCCTTGAAGTGCTGCCTAGAATACCGAGTGGTTAGGAGACTTGCCCAGGGTGGAAAGGAAGGCAGGCAGGCAGGAAGGGAGGGAGGAAGGGAGGAATGAAGAAAGGAAGGGAGGAAGGGAGGAAGGGAGGAAAGGAGAAAAGGAGGGAGGGAGGCAGGGAAGTAGGGAGGGAGAAGGGAGGCAGGAAGACAGGAAGGCAGGAAGGAAGGAAGGAACGGAGGAAAGGAGGGAGGGAAGGAGAGAACAAGGAAGGATATACGGAAGGAAGGTTTAATTATATGCCTAATACATGCCAGGCACTGTGTGAAGCACTTTATAAATATTATCTCTTCTAACCTTCACAATAACCCTGGAAAGTAAGTGATGATATTATCTAGGACACCTGAGGCAGACAGAGATTAGGTGACTTGCCCAGGGTCACACAGGTAGTAAGTGTATGAGGCTGGATTTGAACTCCTGGGGAAAGGAGGAGGATGATAGAGGTGAAGTCAGAGCAGGACAAGGGCAAAGAAAGGCAGGAGCAGAAGCCTTTACAAACCCTGGCCTGTCCCTGCTCCTCCTCCTGGGCCAGCCTTTGTTCCAGGGCCATGCACATGCCCAGCTGTCCCAGCAGGCCCATGAGACACCTGATACACTCATCCATTTTAGGCAGGGGACTGTGGCTGAATGTGGGAGGGAGAGAGCTGAAGTCGGGACCCTCCTGGGCTAAAAATAACTTCACTCATGATCTTGTGTTAGAAGACAGCACAAAGCAGTTCCTGGGAATGCTAGTTAGTAACTGACAGTGTGGGTTTCCATGACAATGGAAGGTGATGTTTTTAGGGGTAAGAAACTTCCCAAGTTAAGGAACCTTCTCTCCTCCATGATACGTGTCTTCTTGTCAATTTGAGCAATGAACTACACTGCCTGGAACCAAACTGTAGGTGAGCGTGTGTGTGTGTGTGTGTGTGTGTGTGTGTGTGTGTGTGTGTGTGTGTGTGTGTTTGTGTATGAATTCCCAAGAGGAAGATGCAGCATGGGAAAAGCAGAAGCCCTGCCAGGGTTCCAGGCCTCCAACCCTGTCAATAATGCACAGACCAGTCAACCCAGGCTCCAGGTCCTTGGCCTCCCAAAGAACTGTCCCATGGTGCAAAGTCAAGGTTGCACAGTAACCTCTTGCCACTCTACCACAGCCACTGAGGGATTAGGTGGGGAGACCGTGAAGGGTCAGACTACTTCCCCCAGTCTCTCAGTCCTGGGCTTCAGATTGCCCCACACTTTTCCTACATTTCCAGAATCCTGCCCATGCCTCCCTCACTCCTTACAACCTCCCTCCAGCTCTGTAATGACTCATTGTCCCCTCCAGCTTATAGGGAGCTACTGTTCTAGCCACACTCCATCCTTCTTGGTTAGGCCCATTTCTGAGCCAGACTGGCCCTGAGGCTCCTTCCCAAGATCCTTAAATAGGTCCAGGGAAGAATTGGTGACTGGGGGCTGTTGTAGCCCTGACTCTGGCAGCCTCAGGGGTACAGCTGCTCCTCCCTTCCTCAGCATTTCTTAATTTAGCACCAACTACCATGACCATCTGCCCTTAGAAGGCTCCTGGAAACAAGGACAGCTCTGCATACAAATGAGGTGACACAGGACACAATATGCAAACAGAAACTTAGGGATCACTGGTCTCCCCCTGCTCTTCCACCACTGGTCACATTAGACACAATGCATAAATGAATCATGGGATTTGGAGAAGGAAACTTAGAAATCACACACTAATTCATTGCCCAGCCCAGACACAACATATAAGTGGATCATGCGATTGAGAGGTCAGCACTTGACTTCCACCACATCCATTTTATATCTAAAGAAAACGAGACCTAGAAAGTTTAAGTGACTTATAAGCTGAAGTGGACCTTGGAACAGCATAAATGGAAAAAATAAGAATCCTTTGGAACCCCCAGATGGGAAAGCAAATGTCATAGTTCCTCAATGTCGGGTTGTACCTTCTACGTCTGGTTCATTTTTGGAACTCAAGGCATAATTAGTAACAACATCATTGTTAAGAATGTTCCATAATTCAGAGAAACTTAGGAAGACTTGCATGAATTGATGGAAAGGGAAGAACCAAGAGAAAAACAGATATGACGTACCTCTACAAGACCACAGAATATAGATCCATGTGATGAGAAATCTGGATTCCAGAGGATGGTTTTTACCCAAGAAAAGAATACTCTATTTTGGGGGGAGTGGAGGGGAATATACAGGGTGTTAACTTCTGGCAGTTACATGTAATAAAGGAAGGAACATTGAGCCAGAAGGGTGATGGGGGATGGTCTTGCCTTTTCCCCTAGTCCTCTTGATCCCTCCCAATTTCGTTCACATGCCCATCAAAGAAGATCTTGGGAGAAAGATGAACTTAGTAGTCCTTACCTGACATAGCTACAATGGGTCGGATTTTTTTTTGGTGGAGTCCAAAATACGAGTTTTAGGGATTCCAGATGTCCTAGAAGTTCATCATAATTTCCTACCTCAGACAACAACGTGGGACCACAGAGTTTGAATCAGTATCACTCATGATCAGTTAAAAGAATGAACTCAGTTTTGGAGTCATACAAGGTTATGATGGCTGCCCAGCTTGATAAGGTTTTACACTAACTTGAATTCGTTAATACAAATGGCAGTCATGGCACCAATTTTTTGAGTGGCCTCTCGCATACTGGCATGAAGCTGAGCTTGCCCCCAGTAACTAAACTACCATCTGCTACTGAGGCTGTCTGTATACGTCCTACTGCCTCTCTCTATCTCTTCACATCTCCTCGCTTCAATTTAACATAAGACTTTCTTTATTCTCAACTAAAATTCCCCCCAAACAACATTCCTCCAGAATACCTGCGGATAGAGTTGTACCCAGAACCATCCTGCTGCTGGGTGGCACATGGTTCTCTGGCTCTGTGAGTATACATAAAACAGGTGCCAGGCATTCCAGTAATCTGGTTTAGTAGACAATTCACCATCACCTCAGTTCTAGTAGTCTGAGAAAATACGGTTTCCAGAGTCTTAGAAGAGCTGAGATGTAGAAGGACCCAACATTGGACAATCTTAGACAAGACAGAAATAACAAAACCCTGTTGCAGTAAAACTGGAATATACAGAGCTTTGATCGCTAGTGTGGCCATTTGCAAGGGTGTAGAATGGAAGATGTGTGCATGTGGCAGTGTTAGTTTTACCTAATTTTTCTTTGTCACAAGAAAAGGTTCATGGGAATGGTACTGGGAAATAGTAGTGGTATATGGACAGAGGCAATTAGAGACCTGAATTTAAAAACAACAAGAGATTGCTATCAATTAGATGGGAGCCTAAGTTCAATTTTGGTTTTCCAAGCAGGACTGTGCATCTGGCCACAGGTCTGAACTCATTTTGAGACCCCATCACCCATCTCTTTCCAAGGGATGGAGTGCCACGCAGTAGGTTCCTGCATTGATAACAATTGCAGGGCAGATGTTGCTGCAGATACCGAGCAGCTCCAACAGGTAATGAGAACCAGCTTGTGCCAGGATTGGGAAGGTGCCACAGACACTGAGCATGCCCACACAGAACTTTACATCCAGTACAGACAATCTAATGTACAAGAGGATAGGCTTGTGTGAATAAAAGAGGTACAAAGGACTCTGCGAGTTCAGAGGAGAGATCTAGGTAGCTTTCACAAAGGAGGCAGCATTTGAGCTGGGCCTTGGAAGACATTTATTGGAAACTCAGTGTCTGTGTTATC
>CM053775.1:6212721-6257155 GCA_028658325.1 Potorous gilbertii
AGAACCCCCATCCATTACTTCAGGACACTAATGTCTTCAGACTTTGGGGATCAAAAGCAAAAGGGGTGATCTGGGGAGTACTGGCTCACTGACAGGAATCCAGAAGGGAACTCAGAGGCTGTCGAGACCAAGAAGAAGAAAGTAAGAAAGAGAGGGATGGTGACTTGCCTTAGGTCACACAGGAAATGCCAGAGCTAGAGACTGACTCCAGGTCATCCAGGGGTCTTCCTGGAAATCTGCTCCCAGAAGAGTGGAATGGTGTGATTTAGAGTCGGGTACATTTTAGAACATAAACTATTTGAAATGTTGACCTTTGGCAAAAATACTTTGTGGCTCACTAACTTCTCTGAATATACCTATTACAATGCTTGTAGGACTATAATTACAGTCACTATATCTTGTTTATGCAATATTGAATGACTTCCCTGGCATGCCATTTATCTCAATAATTATTCTATTAAATCTAAATTAATGGCTTTAAATCAATCTATAGGCTCAAAACTTTACACCCACAAAGCGTCTTTGTTTCTAGTGCTGGTTCCCTTGGAGCATCTAGGGAGCCTGCATGCAAAGTGGAATCACAGCTGTGTAGGGGAAAGGCACGAGGAGCTGGCCAAGGTGCTATCATCAAGTCCAGCCTGTACCTGCTCAAGAATCCCCTCTGGGACCGAGAAGGAGAGCTTATTGCCTGCTTCAGTGGCTCATTCCGCTTCTGGACCACCCTCATTACTAAGGTGGTTTTCCTTATATCAAGCCTTAAATTTCATTTTTTGCCAAGTGCTCCCTGCTCTGCCCTTCTGGAGCCAAGCAAAAGCAAAAAGAAGAAAAAAAAGTCTCTTCCATATGACAGACCTTGGTACAGTCCAGCCCACAAGATTTAGAGGCTACTTAGTCCAATACTCTCATTTTACAGGTGAGGAAATGGATGCCCAAAATGAAGAAATAATTTGGTCAAGGTCACATAGGTATAACTTACACCGATTAAAGGTCTTGAGGGGTCTGCAATCATTTTAGGAGTGTAAAAGGGTCCTAAGACCAAAACATTTGAGAAATGCTGTTTTATATCAAGGGTTCTCAGCCTGGGGTCTCTGGGAATTTGTTTTTTTTTTTAATTTTTTTTTTTGTTTTTTCATTCTTAACACAGTTCATATCACATAAAACAATTCCAACTTTTGGTCAAGTGATACTTCTTTTTCAAGCATTTACAATATAGACCACAAAAGATTTTTTTTAAATATTAACCAACTGAGACACAAATAATATTTATGTATGCTAACTTCATAAGCCCTTGACCTAATTGTCTCCACAGTATTACTAAGAATTAAAGGACCCTAATTTATTGTTGTTGGTCTAAAGTCCTAAGCCTAAGAGCTTAATTTTAGACTTAACCTCGGATATTTCTCTACCAACAATCTATAATTTAATACATCTGGTATTAAGCTTACAAACCTTTTGAGTATAGGAAATTGCCACTAAGAGTAGGGACATTGCAGGGATACAATATCTCCCCAACCTCATGTCACTTCCAGGCAGAAGAAGATCGTCAATTTGCATTCAGTCAGGCTTAAAGTCTGCCAGGTGTCAGTGGGGAAATTAAATCAGGAGACTCCTACCTCAGCCCAGGCTGAACAGCCACTTTCCCACCCTTCACATGAGATCACCTTTTGCACTTCATACCAACATCTCACAGGCTTACTGGCATCATGAACTGGAGGCTCAGACTGCCTTTCTTGCTATCCATACCTGGAGACAGACTCAGAAGAACAGTCACTTAATAGTCCCATAGCATCTTAAAATAGCAGGTTACAATAACCAGGTTTCAAATATGATTACAATTTTATTTTGGCTAAGGAACATCTTTTGAGTCAAGTCTTACGTGGCTTACATGCCTTTCTATACATGTTCTAGTTCCTGCTTAAATAGCAATCATAAAATCAAATTTACCATTAAAACCTTAACTTTTCCATCAATGCCAAATTTAACTGGAGGTTACCTGCTTCTAGGAAATTTAGACTAAAATTCTTTTCCCCAAACTAAAGATGTCTTTGATTTATTCTCAGTAATTAATCCAGTCAAATGTTTTAATACTAATTGCTTTTACATCACTTTGTAACATGTTCATTTTTTCTCCCCATCGCTCCCCTCCCCCTGCTTCCTAATACCTTCCCTCAAAGTACCCTCCCTTCTTTCACACCCCACCCTTCCCTTATCCCCATCTTCTCTCCTTTCTTGTAGGACAAGATAAATTTCTATACTCCATTCCCTGTGTTTCTTATTTCCCAGGTATATGCAATAAAAATTCTCAACATTCATTTCTAATACTTTGAATTCCAACTTTTCTCCCTCCCTCCCTACCCATCCCCACTGAGAAGACAAGCAATTCAATACAGACTAAATATGTGTTGTTTTGCAAAAGATTTCCATAATAATCATGTTGTATAACACTAACTATATTGCCCTCTATCCTACTCTATCCCCCCTTAATTTTTTAATCCCTCATTTGACCTTGTCCCTTTCCAAAATTATTTATTTCTAGTTACTTCCTCCACCCATTTGCCCTCCCTTCTATCATTCCCCTCCCCCTACTTGTCACCTCCTCCCCTACTTTCCTGTAGTGTAAGAAAGATTTTCATACCAAATTTAGTGAGCATGTGATTCCCTCCTTAAGCTATATGAGGAGAGAGTAGCTTCACTTTCCCCCTCTCCCCTTCTCCCTTTTCTCTTCGATTGAACAAGATTTTTCTTATCTCTTTTATGAGTTATAGCCTGCCCCATTCCATTTCTCCCTTTCTCCTCTCAGTATTTTCCTCCATCACCCCGTAATTTTTATTTTTTGTGTGTGAATATCATCTCTTCTGATTCAACAAAACCTGTACTCTCTGTCTATATATGTGTATGTGTGTGTGTATGTACAATCCCTCTACCTACCCAAATACTGAGAAAAGATTCAAGAGTTATAAATATTTTCTTTCCATGTAGGAATGTAAACAGTTAGACTTTAGAAAGTCTTTTATGATTTCTCTTTCCTGTTTACCTTTTCATGCTTCTCTTGATTCTTGTGTTGGAAAGTCAAATTTTCTATACAGTTCTGGTCTTTTCACCAATATGAATGCTTCAACGTCCTCTATATCATTGAATGACCAGTTATTCCCTTAAAGTATTATACTCAGTTTTGCTGGGTACGTGATTCTTGGTGTTAATCCTAGTTCCTTTTATTTCTGGAATATCACATTCCAATCCCTTAATGTAGAAGCTGCTAGATCCTGTGTTATCCTGATTGTATTTCCACAACACTCAAATTGTTTCTTTCTAGCTGCTTGCAGTATTTTCTCCTTGATCTGAGAACTCTGAAATTTGGCCACAATATTCCAAGGAGTTTCTCTGTTTGGGTCTCTTTCAGGAGGAGATCAGTGGATTCTTTCAAAATTTATCTTGCCCCCTGTCTCTAGAATATCAGGACAGTTTTCCTTGATAATTTCATGGAAGATAATGTCTAGGCTCTTTCTTTGATCATGGCTTTCAGGTAGTCCCATAATTTTTAAATTGTCTCTCCTGGATCTATTTCCCATGTCAGTTGTTTTTCCAGTGAGATGTTTCACAATGTCTTACATTTTTTTGAACTTTTGGTTTTGTTTTCTAACTGCTTGTTTTATCTCATAGTCATTGGCTTCCCTGAACTTAATTCTCTCTCATACTCATTGGCTTCCCTGAACTTAATTCTCTCTTTTAAAGAACTATTTTGTTCAGTGAGCTTTTGAATCTTCTCCCCTATTTGACTAATTCTGCTTTTTAAAGCCTCCTTCTCCTCATTGGCTTTTTGGACCTCTTTTTCCAATTGAGTTAGCCTCCTTTTAAAGGTATTCTTTTCCTCAGCATTTTTTGGTTCTCCTTTAGCAAGCTGCTAACTCGCTTTTCAAGCTCTTCTATTGCCTGAGTTTAGTTTAAGTTTCTTTTGGAGGCCCTGGAGGCAGGTGCCTTGACTTCCTGTGACAGTACACCTTGTTTTTCCTCATCTGAAAGGATGGGAGGAGACACCTGTTCACCAAGAAAATAACCTTCTATGGTCTTATTTTTTCCCTTTTTCCCAGCCAGTTACTTGACTTCTGAGTTTCCTCTCCACATCCACCTTGCCTCCAGTTCCACCAAGCCAGCACTGGGGGCTGAGATTCAGATGACCTGCTCCAATCCCCCAGAGGCCGTAGGAAGGGGCAGGTCTGCTATTCAATGTGAGATTAAAATCAGCTGCTCAGGTGGGGGCAGGGCTGCCACACAGGGCTCAGTTCCCTCAGGGGCTTTACTAGGCTTTCAACAATGGATGCAGGCTGCTACCTCCCTTGGGAGACCCATCTACTGCTGCCTCAACTGCTGCCACCTGAGGAGGTCTAAGTTACAGGGACACCCTGCTCCCTTCTTGGCCAGCTGAAAAAACCTTCTCACTGACCATTAGCACCTGTGGGTTGAGGAATCTACCACTGGATATTCTGTCCCTGAAACCTGCATCGGTCCTGCTCCTCCTGATGCTGTGGGGCCATGGTTGGGCTGTGCTCTGCTCCACGTCTGGTGTGACAGACCTTTCTTGTCAGTCTTTAAGGTCACTCTGGGCTAAAAATCTCCACTTCATTGTTCTGTGGCTTCTGCTGCTCTAGAATTTGTTGAGAGTTCTTCTTTACAGGTATTTTATGGGCTGTGGGGGAAGAACTAGTGTATGTGCATCTTTCTCTGGGAATTTGTTTTTCAAAATATTTTGATAACTGTTTTCAAATATATTTGATTTGCATTTTATGTTACACTCCAATATTTTATATTCCAATTGTATTGCATTCATTTAACAACATGTCTCTGAGCAGGGAGTCGGTGTGTCTGTTGGGCTTCTTTACTAGATACATAGCTTGCCTACCAATGGGGGTCTGTGGCACAATGCCCTACCCTGTGATCTTCACACTTTGTGTGGATGCTAAGTGGTGGAGTCCAAGTTAGTTAATCATCACTCCTACTATGTGTGTGTTTGTCCTTTGTTGCCAAAGAAAACCATGACATGGCTTGCATTTGACTTTGTTTTTGAGTGAGGGAGGGCTGTGCAGGTCACCAGCCTCACTTTTCCTCCAGAGTCATCTGAATCCAGTGACCAGATATTCATCAGGATGACTGGAGATGACCCAGGATGAGGCACTTGGGGTTAAGTGCTGCTATACACATATTCACTTCCGCTATACAACTAGCCTATCTCCTTTTAAGGTCACATGCCTCTCTGACACTAACTCCTGGACAATTATTCCTTACTTTTGTGTGCCCAGGGCAAGTATCACAAACTATACCTAAGGGGAGGAGCATCAAGTATATCCACAATTAAGGGTAGGGGAGAGAGATGAGACATTGGAAGACCTTCCCCAGGCAGAAGGAAGCAGAACAGGACAGTGCTACAAGTCAGTTAAGGACATCCATTGACACATGGCTTGGAGACAAAGACCCTGCAACACTGATGTAGGGTTGCCACAGGAGTTCACCCAGCCTGCCCACAATCTGCTGGTTTGATATTCTCATGAATTCTTTTTGTTAATTACAGCTAAGTTCTGTTGTTTCTAGTTGCTTAAAGGACTGCAAGCATCTTCTAAATCTAGTGTCTTGAGGCAAAGCTTCTGTCACCTCACCCCACTTGTGACTTTGTTCTTCCCTCCTTTAGGCACCACTGTCCATCCACCTCTGCCTCCACCATCATATATATGCAGATGTAGATGAAAAGCATAGACTGGAATAGAGGAAATTATAGAAGGAAATTCAGTAGTTGGTTTTTCTCCCAATATTTCATGTGTTTTCCTCATTCTGTCCCTAAAAGAACAATCACTTTTCTAAATCTCTTAGTCAGATGGATGAAAATAAATGTCACTTGTGGATCTGCTATCTCTGTTACTTATCCTCCAAGCACCTGCTACATTGAAAGTTGGGGATTGAGGGGGCACAGAGATGCAGGAAGACACGAGGATACACAGCACGGGAAACTTGAAAACAAGCTACTATTTCTTTTCCTGTGGTCAAAACGTCCAGGGAGAGCCCAGGCAAGCTGGAGGAATGGAAGACGTGCTCGGTGCCTGCCAGTTGCTATCCCAAGGGAACAAGTGTCCTCTTTCTGCCTACGTGTTCTAGAGGTAAACAAGGTACGTGTTTCATAATCATTAAGATGCTGCAGAAGATCTGGCCAGGACAGGCTCACTAAGGTGCTGTCAAGGGAACTGTGAATTGCTCCAACCATTCTGAAAAGCAACATGGAATTTTACTAGAAAAGTCACTAAATTGGGCCTATTTTGCGACTCGGTGATCCTTTAAACTATTAAAACTTAAAACTGCAGTGAGATTATTGGACCAGCCTGTATTTAGAGCAGAAAGAATCTTGTGATAGCAACACAACTGAAAGGAAAGTGATGGGAATAATGAGGGAATGGCTGAGCAAAGGGCAGTGGAAGGGAAGGGCATAAACATTTATTAAGCCCCTACAATGTGCCAGCCATCGGAAGAAGTGTTTTATAAATATTTGCTCGTTTGATCCTCATAAACAATATGCTGTAAAAAAAAAAGATAAATGAGCAGATATTAGGTGAACCAGACAAGAAAAGACTCTTACTGAAATGATGCTGAGCAAAGCAAGTAGAACAAGGAAAGCACCTGGCATGATGGCCACAATTACGTGAAAATGACCAGTACTGCAAAGCTTGGGAACCCTGGACAGTTCTGTGACCTGATGTGATTCCAAAGGCCTCACAGTAAAAGGAGCAGAGAGGTGGCAGACAAAAAGTGTGGAATAACACATGATATGGAATAAAACACAAACCAATGTGTCCATTTGCTCTGCTTCATCGGACTGGTTCATCACAAGGCAGGGGTCTATCAAGAGGCCAAGAAGGAATCCCAGCACAGTGAGAACGATGCCAAAAAAGAACATCACTAACACTTCAAAGAAAGAAAAACAACTAAGGCAGTAACAGTGATAGTCCTGCCTCTTCGAGAAACACTGAAATCAGAATAAGGAGCAGCTTAGGAAGCCTTTGCCTGAGCCACCTTAGAGGCTGTTAGTTTTCCTCAATAATGACAATAACAAATGGAACCATTTAAGGTTTGCCAAATGCTTTTCATGACATCGTTTCATTTGAGATTCCCCAAGACCTTAGGACATAGGTGCCAGTATTAGCCCATTTGACAGATGAAGACATTAGAGAGGTTAAGTTTCTTGTCCAGGGTCATGCAGCTAGTAACTGTCTAAGGAAGGATTTGAACCAAGTACAACATTCTCTCCACTAGGTCAAACAGTCTCCTGTGGTTTGTCCCAATTCAGCTGCTAGTTCACCAATTAATCATTGAGTTTTAAGCTGGCAAGTATGTCTTTGCCCTTTGGACTTAGCCAGTTAGATTTTGGAAGCCCTGAGACCCCTTCCTTCTTTTTCAACCACTGCTACACAAGCAAGCTTCCATGTTCTTGTTGGACCAAGCCTAAATCTACAGAGTTAATTGGGGGTGTGCTGGAGGTAACTCAAAGAGGCCCAAGAGAGTCGACAGCTAAGTCTTCAATGGGGACACTAACACCTGAGACAATGACAAATACCACACATCTAGGATTGGTTTATTATTCTGGCAAATTTCTAGACTTAAAAAAGTGATGGAAAAATGTTAATAAGAGAAATTAAACTTAAATGTATGTTGCACACACATATTTTCCCCCAATCAGCAAATTATGAAGTATTTCCCAACATGTCCCTGACTGTAAACCTTAGCTCCCAAATGGGAGCAACAGAAAGTGGGCTCCATAGAAATTGAGTCATGGAGTATATCAGAGGGTTCCCCAATGGTAGGAAACAGAGGGAGGTTGTAAAGTCCTTTGATGCGGATGATGGGGGGTAGTGTATGGCCCAGTGAAGGTTTCTGGGTAATGAGTAATGGAAGAATGGAAGGGGGTCATTGAAAGGACTCTGGGTCCCCTAGCCACTGGAAAGAGGAGCAGTCCTGAAAGCCATCTCTCTGGGCAGAGCACATCCACCTTGGCCTTGACCCCCTCCCCTAGCCTTACATGCATTCACTGGCTCAGGCTGCTCTGGCCATCCCCTTCCTGATACGCTCCTGGGCCCATTCCAGCTGGAATACTGGATGTTTCAGGGACCCAAACCTTCTCTCAGATTCCTCCTTGTCCCTAGCCTGGTATGTGGAGCTCTTCATCATACCAGACAATACACTTCTGCACCTTGCTCAGCTAGGTGATCACATGAATCTTTATCTTCTTAGCTTGATGGCTGACCATCACCTGGACCTGGATGTCCCAGTGGTACTGGCTCAGTTAGACACCAACATCTTCCTTGTCAGTCATTATTTGAGCTGGCCTGCTTTCAAGCTCTATGGCCAATCAAGCATGGTTCTCCTCAGTCATGGAGTCCAAGCCCTGGTCCATCTAAATCTTATAAGCACTCACATCTCTCAGGGCACACCCACATGGTACCTCAATGAGGTCTCACTAGGGAAGGCCAGGTCCCATATAGCCCACAGAAATCTCATCTTCTCATCTGGTGATTAGTCTGGCTGGGCAGGGAAAGAAGTTCAGCCTTCATTAGAGATCACCTCCTTTTGATTTAATATCTCAGTTCACAAACATTTGAGGAACAAGTCCATTCCCCTCTCAAAGCCTGAATTTTCTTCTCTACAAGATGAGGGAGGAGTGAGTGCTCAGTTTTCAAATACTAAAATTAGAACGATACAGAGAAGATTAGCATGGTTCTTATACTAGGATGGGAGCAGTTAGAGGATAGAATGCTGGGCCTGGAGTCAGAAAGGCTCATCTTTGTGAGTTCAAATCTAGCCTCAGACACTCCCTAGCAAGTCACTTAACCCTGTTTGCCTTAGTTCTTCATCTGCAAAAATGAACTGAAGAAGAAAATGGCAAATCACTCTAGTATCTTGACCAAGAAAACTCCAAATCTGGTCACAAAGAGCCAGACATGCCTGAATAATACTAACAAAGCAATTATATTAGGATAATACTTAAATTTGTGAAGCATTCCATATTTTGATACTTCAAACATAAAGTCATACAGAGTTAAATAAGGGAATAGAGCAGAATTTATTGTGCTTCAAGTTAATTTGAAAGAGCAGAGGTAGAAATAATGACCTCAGACAAGGCCACAGTAAAAATAGACATGGTTTAATGAGGTAAACAGGGAAACAACTATACATAAAAACATCATAGATAGTGAAATAATATCAGTACTTAATATATAGCACCAAATGGCATAGTATCTAATTACTTAAAAGAAAAATCAATTGAATTATGGGAAGAAAGAGAGAGCAAAACTATGATATTTAAACACCTCTTTCAGACCAAGACAAATCTAACAGAAAGACCAACAAGAAAGAAATGAAGGACCCAAATATAATTTTATCCAAGTTAAATATGATAGATCTCTGGCTACCACTGAATGGGAATAAAAAAGAATGTACATATTTCTCAGCTGTGAATGACATATTCATATATGGGTTCTTGTGCATGTAGAGACCCTATAAGTTTGCTAAAATGCTACCTCCAACATGGAAGATGCTATGGAGCTACTTCCTAGACAATAAAGATAATTTGTGATGGATGTGGCTTAGAGAGACTGAACACATACAATCATTTGGTAAAGCATTCCAGTTGGCCTAGTAAGTGGTTAAGAGGAGTCTTTTTTCATTGGCTGTGTAGTCAGAACCATTGGGATATTCAAAGGAGCCTGAGTTAGTATTAGTCATCTTTTTGCTCCATTTGTGGCTGGAGAAATTTGGTGATTCAGTTACAATATATAATTAAAACATGAGATAAAAGGACCCCTTAGAGATGCCTCCCTCCATTGAACTCCCCACGGACATATAGGACTTATTGTTTATTCTTTTACATTCTAAGTGCCAGGAGAGGAATCTTCAGTATGTGTTGGGAATACAAATGAGATTAATCTAGGAGTAAGAACACAGGCTGGTTTTAACTAGCCCTGCACTGATGCCCAAAAGAGCAAGAAGAAATTTCTGGGAGTGTCCTTTGAGACAGCAGATGAACTCACCCATCAGCAACACCACTCTTGTACATGAACTTGAGGCTCTATAAAAACTGAGCTAAGTGTAAGCCTAACTCTTCCCAACACAAAGGACTAAGTGGGGGGAGGGGTTGAATATGCCCCCAAGGTATTGGGGAAAATCTGTGCATGCTTCTTCTTGCTATAGATTGGAAGTAAATATTTCTTTGTAAAAGAGGAGTACAGCTAGTTAGGGCTTGAGACAAAAGACAATAGAAAAGAGAAAGTTACAAATCCTTTCAAGGTATCCTAGAACCCTGAGGGGAGATGTAGCCAGCCTGGCCCTGAGAAAATGGAGCCAGAGTATATGTTAGATTTGTAAGAAATTGACCATATTCATAAACAAATGTCAAAAAGCAAAAACATCTTTTACTAACTATAACACAATAGATATTGCAATCAATAAAGAATCTTTCAAGAAATGATTCCAACTTAAACACAGACTAGATAATTTAATCCTAAATAATAAGTAGGTTAACAAACAAATTGAAGAAATACCAGGTAATTTCACCAAGACAATGGCAGCAATAAAATTGCATATCAAAATTTGCGGGACATAGCCAAAGAAGATGTTAGGGGAAAACTCATATCTCCTTTTATCAATAAAAGAAAATATAAAGATCTATGAACTAGATATGCAATTAAAAAAGAAAAAACAATAAGCCAAAAACTCCAACTAAACAACAAAATAGAATATCTAAAAATCAAGGAAATTAACAAAGTTGAATGTATAAAATGAACTGTTAAATAAAATGAGAGACTTTTCTAAATAAAAGTAGTAAACAAACCATTATTTAATCTTAACCAAAAGAGAGGAAAACCTATTGAAGAAATTTTTTAAATGAAAACCAGACACCTCGATTCATATTTACATTTTCATCAAAACAAATACCTACATGAGTCATGTCTGAAAGTGTATATCTCTATCTACATTTTAAATTCATCATCTCTCTTTCAGGAGGTGGGTTTTAGCTGTCAGGAGGTGAGGTGTTTCAACTTCATTCCCTTGGCCTTGCAGTTTATCATTAAAGTTAAGTGACTTACCCAGAGTCACATACTTAATAATTCTCTGAAGCCAAATTTAAACTTGGATCTTCTTAACTTTGAAGTGCCCTGTGGCACCACCTAGCTGTATAAGACCTAGCAATACTACAATACGGTCTATAACCCAAAGAGATCAAAGAAAGAGGAAAAGGACCTATATGTACAAAAATATTTATAGCAGCACTTTTATTCTAGCAGAGAACTGAAAACAAAAAGTGTACTCAACAATTGAGGAATGGTAGAAAAAATTATGGCATATAAACCTAATGTAATATTACTGTGCCTTAAGAAATGGTAAAAAGGCACCAAGTCAGATAAAATTGGGAAGACTTGTATGAACTGATGGAAAATAAAACAAGCAGCACCAGTATAACAATTTATACAACAACTTGCAAACACGAAATAAAATCTCTGAAAGATTTAAGATCTCTGATCAATGCAGTGACCAACCACAACTCTAGAGGCCCAATCAGGGATCATGCTACCCACCTGTTGACAGAAGAGCAGAATGAGACAGACATTTTCAGACATGGCCAGTGTTACAAGGGAATGTGTTTTGGAATGGGGGAAAGAGGGAGGAAAGGGAACAAAGACAGTGATTCCCGAAAAATAAGGAATCAGTGAAAGAAAAGAGGATCAGTGAAGCATTTTTTGAAAATTCACACAACAGAAGGAAGTTAAAAGAGAGACAGGCAAACAGGTGAGTTTTGAAACTGCTGAAATTTGTTATATACTATTTCAAAACCAGCTATATAAAACTGAAGTTCACAGCTACATATCTGATCGTTTTTTGTTATTCTTTTTGGGTTTGAGTTTGTGGGTGTTTGTCAGGTTCGAAATATATATAAATAATAATATAAAATATAAATTAATTTTCAAATGAAACCAAAGTAAGGGCAGTGAGTGTATGTCTATTTCCTGTTTGGAAGTTCTTGCTAGCTCAGACTCCATGAGCAGACCTTTGTTGGCCCCACCCTATTCAGTCCTACTGGCCTGTGGGCTAAGGGCGATTATTTTCTTGAAATGTAAATTGTGGATCTGTCAATGGCACTGGTGTTGGCTGGCTTTGAAGCCCTGCAAAGGCAGCAGCTAAGAGTCTTTTGTTTTGTTTTTAATGCATTTTACACAACAGTGAGCCAGCAGAGCAGGACAATCTCCCCTGACTCTCAGGTGCTAACAGCAGGGTTTCAGAGCCCTGAGTTGAATTAAAAGGATGCTATTTTTTTTTGTCTGAGTATTTAGTATGAAATGTATGAGGTACATCTTTTTCACTCTAAAGTGAAAGGCTTTCTAAAATGAGATATTAAAGAAAAGTGGCCATGAAAAATTATATCTAATCACCCAGTGTAATTGGGGGGAAAATAGATCTGATACCAGATTTGGAGTTATAATCCACCACATTCGATACATTTCCTAAATATTCTTTTTTCATAGATACCCAGGTTTGTACGATCTACTTCAAAGCCCTTTGTAGCAGGCATTTAAAGACACAAACAACAAAATAACAAAAATGAAACCCCAGCCATACCCCCTTGTTTTTCAGTCATTTTTCAGTGATGTCTGATTCTTTGTGGTCCTATTTGGTTTTTCTTGGCAAAGATACCGGAGTGGTTTGCCATTTCCTTCTGCAGCTCATTGTACAGATGAGGCCAACGGGGTTATGCGACTTGCCCAGGATCGCACAACTAGGAGGTATGTGAGGCCACTTGAATTCAGGAAGCGGAGCCCAGCACTCCATCCATTGCAATGCCACCTAGCTGTTCTTGCAGATCCCAAGTTGGCAAATGTTGCCCTGCCAGGATTGACATAGGCAAAAGCAGCATTAACCCGTTGAAGGAAGGAGGGTTTGCCTCAAGGAGGGGAACTAAAAGTAACAAGTACTTATTAAGCGCCTACTATGTGCCAGGCAGCGTGCTAAGTGCTTTACAAATATTACCTCATTGGATCATTACAAGCACCCTGGGAAGTAGGTGCTCTTATTATGCCCATTTTATAGTTCAGGAAAATGAGGAAGACATAAGCTAAGTACTTGGAAGGAAGTGTCTGGGGCCAAATTTGAATTTCATTCTTCCTGACACCAAGCCCAGAGTTCTGTGCCCTGTGGTGCCACCAGCTGCCCTGGACAGGGCTGAGCAGAGGTAGAGGCATTTAAGGCCCCCACTTATACAAGGGGTCACAAGTGAGTCAAGAATCTGGAAACCATTCAACAAGCATCTATTGAGTGTTAACCATGTGCCAGGCAATGTGCTGGGTATGGGGATACAGAGACAAAAGGGAAATGACACCTGCCTTCAAGGGGCTGCTGGGGATAGGGCTCCACAAGAACAAGGATAAACAAATACAAAATAATGGGGGAAATCAGGAAGGTCTAAAAGAATGTATGAAGGTAAGTAATGAAGTAAGCCTGGAAAGCTAGGCTGTAGCCAGACTATAAAGGGTTTTCATTCAAACAAACAAAACAGTTTAATTTTGTCCTAGGGGCAACAGGGAGCCCTCAGAGTTTCTTGAGCAATGGAATGTCATTTAGGAAGATCTATGGGGAGAACAGATCACAGAAGGAAAGAGCCTAGAAGAAATAAAGCTCAGGGCAGGAAAGAAGCTGCAATTCATGAAGTGTGAGAGAGGCAGATGATGGCACTCCAAGTACATGTGTGGACTCCATCATGGGATGTCAGCATGGTCTCAGACCAGGCACAAACGTGGCCATACAGGCCTAAGAACACAGGATTAGAGTGTTAGAGATGGAAAAGGCCTGAGATATCATCTAAGTCACGTTCTTCATTTCACAGATGAGAACACTGAAACCTCATCTTGTCCAAGGTCATATGAGTAGGAATTGTTACAGGCAGGATTTGAACTCACTTCAAATTCTATGTTTGACTCCAAATTCAGTACCACTTCCATTGTGTACCCCCTCCCTTACCCTCACTAGGTCAAAATTCTAATCAAACACTATTGTGGGTGATAACTCTCTTACTATGAGAAAGGGTCAATGATGGGGCCCCATCATAGAAACTCAAATGAAGGTCCCACACTTTATCTTAATCACTGCTCTCTCCCTATGGGATCCTTCAGAGAGCAAACCACACCATGCAGTGGCCCCACATAGTCAGAGTACAGGATGTTTTTCCTGCTTCTAATCCTTCAAGAGCAAATGGCATTTGCTTTAAAGTTTACTCTTGGAAAAATCTACGCATTATTTAACAGCTATTCAATAACATATTTTCCACCATAGAAGTGTTAAACAATAATTCTTGAGATTCTGGAAGCCTTGATTCCTGAGACTTAACAAAACCAACAAGACCATGTAGATATCCCAAGGGACTCTGTTCCCTTGGTATCACATTTGTGGAGCACCGTTCTGTGTGGGCGGTCATGCCACTTGGGATATCTAATGCAGTGCCAGCAATGTTTGTGAAACTAGACAAACTTCGTATCAATTCTAATACAAATAAACTAAACAGCATCTAGGAATTTCTAAAATCTTCTGAGAAAATAGGAATACTGAATCTCCAAATTTCCCAGCATTCACTCTGAATGTTTAAAACAAGCGCCTTACTTTCAGAAGCTCCCTATTTGGATTCCTGGCCTCAGGAAGTCTTTGTAAAGGAATCTTCCTGAAATATAAAGATTCTTTAGAAAAAAAACATCAAGAATCCATGCAAACTAGCGTAAATACATTCTCAGGAGTTTGAGCAAAGAGAAAGGCTTGAAGTGGGCATAAGAAATTAACAATGCAGTAAGGGGTTGTCTCAGCTCCTTGGCATCCTAGGTGAATGCTGATGAAAAGGAGCAGTAGCAAAACAACACTCAGCCAGGAGAGTTGAGCTTCAATGGAGAATACTCTTGGCATCAGAAAGAAGAGAGTAAAAAAGAAGAAAAGGAAAGAGACTGCAGTGAATTGTTAATCAGTAGCCAAAGAAGAAAGACTCTTCATCTTTGCTTGCTTTCATTTTCCAATCAAAGCTTCATTTTTTCCACTCCCTTATTCTGTGCCCAGGCTTGATTCTAACATGGGCAGTGCTTTCAAATAGATTGCAACCATGCAACCAGATAGCCACCCAAGTCCGAATATCATCCAATGCCAAGCTAAGTGCTACAGCTGGATAACAAATACCAAATGAGTTCAGGAAGGGGGAATGTTGATGTGAAATGGATTATCATGGAAGGCTTCATAGAAGAAATGGACCTTGAGCTGGGTCATGAAAGAACAGGAAGAAGAGATTCATTCCAGGTAAGGAAAGGGCAGAAGTACTGGGAGAGGCAGCCCAGAATGTTCACAGGACAGAGAAGAGCCCCCCCACCGACAGAAAGGGCAGCAATGGAAAGTGATGGTCACAAAGGAAGACAAGGCCAGGCCATGGAGAGCTCAGAGTGCCGAGGCAAGAACTTTGGCCCAGACTCCATAGGCAATGAAGGAAAAGCATTCACCTCTCTCACGTCTTATCTCTAGGAAGAATTTAGGTCTCACTCTAATTTTAAGAAGAGGGAAACAGAGAAATTGGGTCATTTTTCTCCTTCTAGCTCATACCAAGCCCCCCCAATGGTGCTCAACTCAACTCAACTCATTGGTACTGAATTTATACAGAATGCCCAAATGTGTTACCATTCAGTACCTTCCAGGATTTCATACTAACCAAGAAATTCCAATTCCCTTCTTATAAAAAAACCCAACAGGAAGAGACAATAGAGAACACTACCCAAAGCAACTCCTGTGTCCATCCGCCTTAAGAAGATGAGGCTGGGCCTGTCAACTGTACACAGGTATATGTAGTTGGTACCCCAAATTTGCTCACACCCCAACTGACTACGTTCCAGTCAGACAATATTGAATGAGGTGGGGGAACTGGGATGTGCCAGGAAAGAAAAAAAATGTATAAAAAGTTTGTAAATTCAAGTCAAGACAGCAAACACTCATTAAGCAGCTGCGAAGCACCAGGGACTGTGATAAGCTCTGGAAATACAAAGGCCCAAACTGTCCCTGCCCTAGAGGAGCTCAGCATTGAAAGAACACAGTTACTAAAGTTGGCAGAAGACTCCTTTTATCTTTAGAAAGTTAACCAAAACAAAGAGCCGTGAGACGCGTGCCAAGGAGATGTTGAAAAGAGGGTCCCTTTCATCACAATGTGGAATACAGATGGGATTCCTGTCCCCTCCACCACCAGTGTTTATGAAGTGGATCTGCAGTTCAGTGGCTATCCCTTGCAGAAGAAGGTGGGAGTAAAGGTCCTTCCCCACCCCCAAACCCAAGTACTTATGTATTATGCAGGGTTGTTTTAGGCAAACCAAGTTGTTGGAACCATTTACTTTGCAGATTCAGCAGAAACACTTAAGATCCATAAAAATATAATGGTCTCCTGTAAATAAAGTTGGCAGTTCCAAAAGAAATAAAAATAAAGGTATAATCATTTATCATTTTCACACGCATGATTGAGGGATAGGGATGGACATGATAAAATACTCCAGCTGAAATGCTATGTGGAAAATTCGACAAGGCACCTGCTGCCTCCAAACCAGATGTCTGAGTTGTAGATACCCCTAGGAGTGCACCTGGAGCTGCTGCAGACCCCACCCTCCCAGGATCCCTTCTGCAGCTCCGGGGACACTGACTCTGCAAACCAGAAGAAACATGAGAAATCTAAGAAAATGAGAAATTTCATTTTTCTCCCAAGGACAGTGTCTCTTTCTCAGAGTAACACCCCCAGTCCCTTCAAGGGATCCTCAGAGGCATGAACCACATGCCCTTCCTCCCTGCTTTCCACTTTATGAGTATCCTTCCTAAAAATGATGTCCTAGATCACAGATCCAGATGTGGTCTGTCCAGGACAGTGGAACAACTACCCTCCCCGCAAATTCTCCTCCAGGGCACTACTTAACCCAATGCAATCTAACTTGATCCAATTTGGTCCAATCCAACCATTTATTAAGTGCCTACTGTATACAAGGAAAATACTGGAAATAAAAGACAAATATAGAGCCCCTGCCCTCAAGCAGCTGACATTGGATTAGGAGAAGCTAACATGTAAACAGATAAGTACAGGCATGAGAATTGGAAATGGGGGAGGCACTAAAAACTAAGGGCATCAGGAAAATTTTCCCATAGGAGATAGCATCTAAACTAACATTGCACTAAATTCCTTAGCTGCAATGCCACTGCAATGTTGACATTGAAGTCTACCAGTCTTCTTCATGCTGTCTAGCTAAGCTTGCCTTCCAGTTTACTAGACTTGTAAAGTGATTTCTTGAACCCAAGGGGAGGATGATATTTATTGTTCATAAATTTAATCTTATTAGACTTGTCAACATTTGAGTCTGTCAAGATTGTTCTGATTCTGAGTATTCGTGGAAAATTATTTTTGTCCCTTGGCCTTCTTAAAATTTAAAGACTGTGCCCTAGGAAGAAGATAGTTCGCTCATTTATTCATTTAACCAACCAATATTTATAGAGACCCTGACCTTCCCCAGCCCAAATGCTAAACTCTATGGCATTTCTATGTGTTGAAAAGGATTGCAGGCATAGGGAGGCAAGTAGGGTTGCCCCAGATGACAGATAGGAAGACCAAACCCGCACCTAAATTCTCCTCACACTATTTCCCTAGATTCCCAACTTGCTCAGGCTTGCAATCAAATACTTGGGTTTAATACTCCCCTACCCTTGCCACATGATTTGAGATCAACAAGTCAATCAGTTTGTCTTTAAAAGCCTCCCCCATTGCATGTTGCTGTGTGCAGCATTGCTGTGATGCCAGCCCTGAATCAGAACCATCACATGCAGAAAAACTCAGCCCTGATGATGGCCCCGACCTTTTGGGCACAAAGTGGGGAGGGAGGGGCAAAGTGTTATCTCCAATGAGTACAAGCATTACTTGTTAAATTTTTAAAAAATTACCCGATACAATATGTGGTAGCAACATCAAGAGAATGTCAACCAGTCAAACACCCGTCAAAGCTAAGAAGAGTTAGGACATTAATTTGGAGTCTAATGCAGCCTATTAATTATGCAGAGAAGATGTAAACAAGTGAGGAAAGGAATAATGTGCATGATTGAAGGATTTTGCACAATTTTCCAATTACCTATGCATCCATTTTTCACATAAACAATGGTGAAGCCATGAAAATGGCATCGTGAATGGGAGCCTGAGACGATTCCGACTTTGTGAGAAATTACTCAGAGATTTATGATCCTATTAACCCATGACCCCAAAGCGGATCTGGTGAACCATGGTTATCATTCTAGTCTAGTGATTGCAATGAGACCTTGAATCAGTGAGGGAGTGAATAGTGGGGAAGGGGGGAGGGAGCAGAAGTGTACGCTGAGATCTGAAAAATCCCACACTTCTTACATCAACCAGGAAGAAGGATTGCTTTCTTCCTTTCTTTCACAGAAATGAAATCATCATGAACTGGGGGAGAGGGGGGAAAGAGTCTTTGACAAAAAAGAAATTAACTTCACAACTGAAACATTTTCTTTATCTTTCTACATCCTCCATCCAATTATTTCCAGGGTCTTTCTTACAGGCAAATATTCTCTCAATCATGAAGGAGGAAGGAGTTAATGACTCCATTGGAGCAATGAAGGAAGCAGATGAAGCTTGTCCAGCGGCCCCCTGGACAGTCTTTTGCCCCAGCTCTCTTAGCTCAGCACCCTTGCCTGCAGACATCTCCAAAGCCAGGAGCTCTCCCGTAGGTGTTTGTTGCCTCCTAGGTAAACCTCTGTGGTCAGGCGACCTCCTCCTGACTGGGGAGTCCATGGGGAGAAGGGAGTCAGAACTTGTGCTGCTTCTGGAAATCCACCAAGTTTCCCATTACTCCCTTAGGTGACTCACTTTCCCAAAATCATCAAGTGATATGTGGATTCTTGCCCTGCTCTGAGAGCAGGAACCCCTGGGAAGAGAAGGAGCCAAGAACCCTGGATCCCTGTCCGAGTTAAGTTGGGGGCAGGGACAATTTATATACAAATAAAAATGATATGACAGGGCATCATGGGGACAAAAGATACACCCAAAGTAATCCAAGAATATTTGAAGAGAGAAAAAGTACTTTGAGCTGAGGGTAAACTACCGGGCATCTCCAGCTAGATGTCTCATTGGCATCTTGCACAAAACTTAGTATCTTTTTTTTGCAAAATTTCTCCAATCTTCTTTCTGTCAAGAAACCACCATCTGTCATTCTTCCTACTTTCTTTCCTTCCTTTTGTTTTTTAAGCCTATTTTTAAAATATTCTAAACTTAAATCACCAAAAAAGAACATTTTCATACACAGAGCAAAACGCAAAAAGATTCTCAAAGAGAGTACTCTATACGAAACCATGAATCATACTTTTTAAAACAACTAATGATGGAGCATACACATTATTTTCAAAACTACCCTACTTCTTTGTGCTTCTCTACTTGGAGTAAGCATGTTAACTTTGGATGGGCAACTCCATTTTGTTTTAAGCCTCCTTTTGGTGAATAAGTAATTATTTCATGAGTTGTTTTTTTGTAATAAGATAAGCACTTGGGTATAATTTGACAAAGACTTCTATGTCCCTCAAATCTGGTAGACTTTTACGGTGTATGTGTGTGTGTGTGTGTGTGTGTGTCCGTGTGTATGTGTGTGTGTCTGCTCCAAATCTGACAATAAATATATAGATATAGACTAGGTATATAAACAAATAGATAGATGGATAAAATAAACATTTGGTAATGATGTAAGGAAACTAAAGCTTTTATCAATGTTTCCTTTCATCATCAGCTTCAGTAATCAATCACCAATTAGAACTTAAATGCAATTAAACACCCTTGGATCATAAAAATCTACCAAAAGCTCCAGCCTGCTCCAGGACAGACATTAGAACAGACTCTACCTGCACTTGGAAATGTAAGTGTCCCAAGTTCACTGGAGAGCAGTGTTGATTGATAGAGATATGCCTGAATTCCACCTTGGAGGGAGATGCCTCACCCTGGCCCCGCTCAGCCTCTCTGAGCAGAGATGGAACCTCATCATGAGCACCAGTGTAACATCCCTACCAAGACTTCCAGGAATCAAGTTGGTGGTTTGCTTCATGTCTGTCTTTTTGAATAGTCAATAAAGTTTGACTGCATGCAGTGATGACTGTCAGTCTTATTAGCATAAATAACGGGAAGTCAGCTTTATGTGCACCATGCATTACAGCTTCCTTCTGAATTTCCTTTATTTTCCTGAGTTTCCTGTTACTTCTGTACATTGTTTTTAAAATCTTCCAATGGTCTTGAGTGTGTTTCTCTTTTTTGGCATTACTCTTGCTAATGCCTCTCTGCCAATACCCCACACCCAAAACCAAGAGAAGGAAAATGAGGGTGGGGGAGCCCCATGTAACAAATAAGCAAAGTCAAGCATTACAAATCCAAACAGTGGCCATGTTCAAAAATGTACATCTCTGCCCTTTACCACCCACTTTCAAGGCGAGGTTAACAACCTCGGGGTCCCTCTCAACTCTTCTCTCCCTCCCCGTCCTATCCAACCCTTGTCCTTCCTACTTCCCCAATCTCTCTCAGATATATCCCCTTCTCTCCATGCGTACAGATACCACTCAACTTCAGCACCGTATCACTTCATAGCTGAACTGTTAAAACAGCTTCCTAATGGATTCCCTTGCCCCAAGTCTCTCCCCATCACAATCCATCTGCCACAGATCAGCTAAAAGAGAGTTCACTAGCCCCCACGAATGCGTGTACTTTTTTTCTAGTCAGCAAGAGGACAGAATTATAGCTAGGGCCCCATTATTGTGAACAACAAATACCCCAGAGTTGGCGCATATATTTGAATTTGCACTATTCAAACTTAATTAGTTCTAGGCCAATAAATATATGTAGTACAAATTCAAATAAAGCAATAGTTCAAAACAAAGGCAGGAAATAGCATAGTGGGGAAAAAAGTAGTTATGAGCAATTTCTTCCATAAACCTGGGGCATGCTCTTGCACAAGTACTCACATAATCATGAGTAAGAATATACACATATGTATATTAGCACACATGTAGGGAACATATATGGTCATAGCATATTGTGAAGGGGCAAACAAGTAGAGAACACATGTGACCAGAGCGCACAAGGGCTGGGGAGGGGAGGGCAGCTGATGCCTTTTATGATGTGGGGCCCAGTTTCTTCTGGTGATATCATTACACTGACATCCCTGTCTGTTCTCTGTTACATATGGCATTTCCATCGCATATATTACTCTCTTGCTGCCTGTTAGTGATGGTCAGGCACCTGGTCTCAGGTGAGTATAGCTCTTATGGTCTCATGGCACCTGTTGGACACTGTTCCTTGCTTCTAAAGCTAGTCTATTCCACCTCTAGTCTTCTAGCATGCAGTGACGAGAATATCTTTCCCTGATAATAGAAAGCTGACAGCCTTTAGCCATAGTCCACACATTTTGATAATGAGACAGGTAGAGGGTCTGCAAGCTAAGATTAAGTCTTTTCTTTTTAATCTCTATATCTAGGTAGACATGCAGTTCTATGTTTTAGATAACTATCTGACTTAAGGTCAGAAATTCCCAAGCTCCTCTCTGGGTTAGCCTACAAATAAGTTTGAGTCAGAATGCCAGGGAAGAGATATGGTAAGAGATATGGACATTTGCATTCATCAACTTCGCCCAAATTCCTGCATTAGGATCCCAGAATCCTGGATTCAGAGCAAGAAGGAACCTTCTAGATCATCTGGTTCAACTCTCTCATTCTAAAGAGGAGGAAACTAGGGCCCAGAGAACACAGATGATTTTCTCAAGGTTACATGATCAGTGGTAGAACTGGGAGTCAGGTCTCCTGATAATAAATCCAATATTCTACTGTATCACGTTGCTTCCTTAGCTTTGCCGGTTTATTTTAACCAATGAAAAATCTTATTGCCTCTTTACACAAAGTAAATGCAAAATAATGTTAATAGTAAAAATGGTATTTATAGAGTGCCTTCCCCTTGCAAAGTGCTACACATGTTATCTCACTTGAGCCTTGTGAAACCCCTATAAGGTAGGCAGTACCAGTATCCCCATTCTCCAGATGAGTTACTTGCCCCTGGTCACATGGCAACATTGCACTGAGCTGCCTTCCTCAAACTTGAGGAATCTGGAAAGGTCTCTTGAGGGAGAGGAGGCACCTGAGTTTAGCCTTGAAGGGAGTCAGGAGTTCAGAGAGGTGAAGGTAAGAAGGTAGGACCTCTCTGACATGGGGGCGCAGACATGGCTAAGGACAAGAAGTCAGGTTAGCTGGAAAGAGAAATGTGCAGTAAGTGTGGAAAGATAGGCCAAGGTCAGATTGTGTCAATCAGAAGAAGAGTATGTATTCTATACTAGGGGCAATAGGAAGATACTGAGGCAGGGGCTAGAGAACCTGCTATGAAGAAGGTTCTCTCCATTTTTCAGCATAATCCCAACACATCATGGAACTGGAGGGGAAGAACTGGCCTGAGCTTGATTCCAGGACCTCAGTAATTAGAAGCAAGCATCACTATCTCCTTTCCTTCCTCTTTCCTTTCTTTCCTTTGTTGTTAGCCTGGGTCTCCTTCTCTCTCAGAATGGAAATCAATAGCCAATCATAGAACCAAGGCTGTTTGGCACTGAAACTTTGCCCTGCTACATTTTTCTGACCTGGCCTGGTTCACCTTTCCCCAGGCAGACTGTTGGTAGACCTGCTCTCAGGGCTTCACCATATTAGTGCTGGATTTAGTGAGATCATCCAATCCACTTGAACCCTAATACAGCTCAGAACTCCTGACCTCAACCAATCCACTAACCTTAACATCCCCCAATAGCAGAGACTACAGACCTGAGCCACCATGCCTAATAACATGATTGGTTCACATGAGTGAGCCCAACTCACAGAGGATGTATGTCACAGAGAGAGCCTCAAAGTGGTCATATAAGCAAAGGTAGCCCTACGCTGAGTACTCTTTCAGGAGATAGATTCTTTCATTTGGCATTGCACAGGAAGGGCAACAACACCCCTGGCAGGGATCTAGCTTGACTCTTCCATTAAGGCCAACTCACATCCATCTGAAAATTCCTACTTGCCACATGGCTCTGTACTTCGGGGCAAGGGGGGCCAATAAATGAGCAGGTGGTCCATTGAGGCCTATGCTCTGCCTTGACTTGTCTGCCTGACTCTTTTCTGAAAGTTGCCATAGAAGGCACTCTTGCTCTTGCCCGTGTTGGAAGTCAACAATTCATTCCAGGTTCTATTTTGGTCTCCCATTTGCAACTAGAATTTTTCTTTTTTAATTTGTTTATTGTGTGATTTTATTAGCTTGCCCTAGCAACATTCCTTCAGGCATACTAATGCTCTGTTAATTAGGTTCCACCTGCCTGGCACAGCTCACTAAAATTTTCCAGGGAACTTGACATGCAGCTGTCATTTTCCACGGAGAACTTCAGAACCAAAGTCCAGCATGGTTGATTATGGTTTGACCTTTGACATTTCTGGTAGACATTGGCAAGTCTGCAAATGGTCATCCTAATGCCTCTACCCTTTATTTCTTTCTTTGTGGACCAAAGGAATTCACATACAAATTCATGGATTCCCTAGCTTCGTCTAAACTCACCGTGTCAGTCATGTAGAAATGGAGGCCACTAAACCATACAGAAGAATCCCTGCAAGCTGCATACTGACTTAATTTTAAAATGCAATATTCTCTGTGTTTGCTTGCATTTTCATTTATTTTGTTAACTGTTTCCCAATTGCATTTTAATCTGTTTCAGGTTGCACTTGGGAGTGCTGTGGGTTCCATGTGATCTGTGGTCTGCATGTTTAATACTTCTCTGCTCTAAACTGGGGCTTCAGGCTACCTTCTGCATGATCCCTGGCCTGTATTATAGGCTTCCTCTTGAAATGGCTTCATACCATTTGGGATATATTCTGTATTTGATAAGTTGTGAGGTATGAGGCAGAAGTAGCCTTGGAGTAAAGACTAGGTTTCAATCCTCTCTTGGCCACATATTGGCTGTGTGATCATGGGGGGAGGAGGGAACAAAAGGAAACAAGAGTTTATTAAGTGCCTCAGTCACCTCACTTGATCTTCATAACAATCCCCATTTTATAGATGAATAAACTGAAGCACACAGAGGTAGAATGACTTGGTCAGGGTCACACAGCTAGGAAGTGTCTGAGGCCAGATTTGAACTCAGGTCTTCCTCAATCCAGGACCAGTGCTCTATCCACCACACCACCTAGTCACCAATAAATCACTTTATCCCTTAGCACTTAACTCTCTAAGATTATCAATAAGTGGTGATTTGCTGATCTGCTTGTATGCATCCCCTCCAGGAGCTGCCCCCTAACCCCACCCCCCTCAAAAAATCATCTTTTTATTTACTAGCCTGTGGATGTGAAGTAAGGTCCTCAAAGGAAGACACAGCTTTCTTTTGGGCTATGTCTATGCTGGGGCCAGGGCTGGGCATATTTTTTTTTTGGTTTTTTTTATGGTCAGACAGTAATCTCATCTGGGTAGGGAAATGTTGACATGGAATATCTCTCCACTAACACACGAGTGACATCCTTATAATTTATGGTGCTAGAGAACATCCTGAAGCACATGTACATGAAGTGACTTACCCAGAGTTAGACAGAGGCACAACTTGAATCCAAGACTTCTGGCTACTATTCCATACTCCCACTCACCTTGCAGATAGAATGTGTCAGTAATTTGTAGAAGAGGAGTAGCTAGGGGGCACTGCAGTACACAGAGCCCCAGACCTGAATTCAAATACAGCCTCAGACATTTCCTAGCTGTGTGACCCTGAGCAAGTCACTTTGCCTCTGTCTGCCTCACTTTCCTCATCTGTCAAATGAGCTGGAGAAGTAATGGCAAATCACTCCAGTATCTTTGCCAAGAAAATCCCAGATGGGGTCACAAAGAGCTGGACACAACTTAAAAAATGACTGAACAACACCAAACTTGTAGAAGTAGTAGAAAGGGCACTGTACTCAGAGTTGAGGATGCAAACTCAAATCCAGCCTCAGACACTAGCTGTGTGGTCCAGGCCAAGTCAGTTAACCACTATCTGCCTCAGTTTCTTAACTATAAAGTAGGATGATAAAAGTACCTACCTCAAAGGGTTGTTGTAAGGATCAAATGAGATCATACTTGTCAAGTGTTTTACAAAATTTAATACAATATAGGTGTGTTATTACTACTACTGTTACTGCTACTACCACTACTACTACTACTACTACCACTACTACTACTACTACTACTGCTACTACTGTTACTGCTACTACCACTACTACTACTACTACTACCACTACTACTACTACTACTCCTACTGCTGCTACTGCTACTGCTACTACTGCTACTACTACTACTACTACTGCTACTACTGCTACTACTACTACTGCTACTGCTACTACTACTACTGCTACTACTGCTACTACTACTACTGCTACTACTACTACTACTATTCAATTGTTATACATAGAATCATGTCTAGCTAACCTCAGAGGATCAAAGCCTGACATGAGACAAACCTTATAGCCTAGCCCCAAGTAAAAAAATCCTTCAGGCACCATGAGTCAATCAGTCAACAAGCATTTATTTAGTGAAACAGAACAGGGGCCTCCTGTGAACTCTTATCCCAATAATTAATGGTGACATGAGCTATGTCCTGGGACACCACAAGGAAATGATCGAAACATCTCCGCTCCAAAGGCTAGATCCTAAGGTTTGCAGGGAAGAAAGCTTCATCTCTATGTGGGGCTGGACTTCCTCCCTCTCCCCACCCCCTCACCTCAAACTACACATTCATTCTTCTAATTCTATATCATGGTTTCCTACTTGAAAAGGCCTTGATCATTCTTTCCGACTGAATAGTTTGAGATGTCACCAAACTGGGTACTTGTCAAAACAAGAATCTATGAAGGCTGTGGAGGAAAATACCTTCTTTTTCTTGTTCACCACCCCAGTAATAGAAGAATAAAAGACTGGGGTATAAAGGCCAAAAACTGCACATCAAAAGACTGTCTGAGAAAAAGCTCCACTTGGAGACAAAGTCTTTCCAGTTCTTTCTGGCGAGAAAGCCACCAGAAAGCATTTGACTTTGAAGTGCTTGGAATTCATTCATAATTAGTCTCCAGTGAAATGACTTGGTTTTCAGTTCTGAGGCCATAAACATGATTGTCTGTCATGGTGATTTCAAACATAGAACAATCACTTTGTCATTAGTCTGTTTACTGTGGAAAATTCCAGCATCCTTCACATCAACTGAGATTCATCCATAATCACCCTACCATGTTCTCTCTTTTTTTTTGGACTAAGCACAAGAATTAAGTAGCAGAAAATTTCCTCAGTCTCTTTGCTTGAGGTTGAAAATAAACTTAAGACAAATTGGGGAAAAGCCATTTTTCCTATTCAATCCAAATATAGTAATGTAGGCCTCAGAAGAGTATTTGTAAATCAATATTGTAGCCTAATTCTGCCTTGCACAGACTATGGGACCTTAGACAAGTCATTTCATTCTCAGTTTCCTTATCTGAAAAAATGAAAGAGCTGGACTAGATGATCGCCAAGGTCCCTTCAAGTTCTACATCTCCAAGGCTCATTTTTTTTTTACCCTAGTCAGTCAGTGATGCCACGGAAATACCATAGTCTCTGGGGAATTAGAGAGTTGTTCAAAGGACAATAAGGAGCTACAGAGCATTTTGGAGTAGTGGTAGAAAGGATGTCATCAGAAACATGTATAGCCAGAATAAGCAAAAAGATGGGCTGATCCTAAAGTGAATTTGAGGGATAATTGATAGATAGTCCGTGTGCTCCAATGGGATGCAAACAATGTCAAGAATGCTAAAGGAAAGCTCCTAGTGTGAGGGGTGACCAGCTACTGTGGAGAAGTCATGGGAAGAAGCCTTTCCTGATGCATTGGAGCACTCCCATCCTCCTCCCCAAATGAGTTTGTATTTATTTTGTACAAAAATATCTCTATACCCACTGTTTCTTCCCTGTAAACTCCTTGAGGGCAGGGACTGCTTCATTTTATGATCTCCCAGCATTTAGCACAGGGCCTGGCATACTGACAGACTTGTGATTTTGTTAGTGTGGGTGACTCCTGGTGAGAAAATGTCCATCTCCAATGCAGATCAGCAACTGTTATCAGCTTGATGACCTTGGAGCTGTCCAGGGCACTGAAAGATTGAGTGATTTGCTCAGGGTAGCTAGGACATTAGAGAGGTGGGATTCAAACCCTGCTCTTCCTAACTGTAAGCTGAGACTGTCTTTCTAGCCACTAGGGCCTCCTGTTTCTCTCCTGGCACATAGTAGGCACTTAACAAATGCTAAGTGAATTTATCTGAGTCAGACAGGCAGGCATAGATGAGCTTTGACCAAGAACGACTACTGAAAGGGGAATGCATGTAATTATCATGATGCCTGATATTTCTGTAGGGCTTAAAGTTTTGCGAAGTGTTTACATACATGAGCTCATCTGATCAATGTGAATATCCAAGTATATTTGTCTCGAAATGAACAGGCATTTATCTCTTGCATCCTACAGCTAAAGCCTGATTTCCCAGCTCAGGGAAAGGATGGTAACTCCAATTAAAAGTACACAAAAGACAAGACTTGCTTGGCCTCACAGAGCTCTTGAAAAGCTCCAGCTTGATGAGTGGAGTAAATGAATTGGAAATGCATGGATTTAATTATCCTTGACTTGGCTTTAGAATCGAAAAGGAAAGGGTTGTACATAAGGTTGAGAAATGCACTGAAATCCTGTGAACAACTCACATGGCCACCTCCTACTGTAGAGGCAGTGTGGCACAGTGGATAGAGAGCTGGATTTCAGGTCAGAATGACCTAGATTTAAATCCTACTGGAGACAAATTTTAGCTGAAAGATCTTAGGTGAGTCACCTAACTCCTTCAGCCTCAGTTTCCCCCTTCGTAAAATGGAGATAACAATAGTACCCATCTCACAAAATTGCTAGGAGGCTGGAAAGAGATCATACGAGTAAAGCGCTATTATAAATATTGTTGGTATTATGATGCCTGCCAAGAAAGGTTCCTCTCCTCACCCCCTAGTGCTCTGAGAGCTACTCATCATTCCATAGATCTCCTAAGCCCACCCTCCTTCAGTCTAAACATTTCCAGTTTCTGGAACTGATCTTTTCATGGCATGGACCATGATCTCCTCTTGCCTTGCATGTGGACCAGGGTTGGTGAAAAGACTGTTTTGTGGAAGAGGGATTAGATATGTTCTGTTTGGCCCTGAAGGGCAAAAATAGGCATGGTGGGACATAGTTGCAAAGGGGGAAGTTAGGTGCAATGCAAGAAAGGGCTTCTTCATAATTAAACCATGGGGGAATTGGGCTCCCCTCCATCAGCGGTTTTCAAGCAAAAATTGGATGACATCTTGTCAGGTGTGTTGTAGAGGGAATTTATTTTCTAGGTCATCAAGGAAGTCCCTTCCAACTCTGAGCTTTGGAGATTATGTGAACAGCAGCATCCACCATGAATATATTCCTTCCAATTTGGCATCTTATGGAGATGGCGTCAGTCACCACATTCTCAGAAGGCCACGATTGGCCAAATATTGGCTTATCTTCATAGCACACTCAGTAAGTTCAGATGCTTCAGGTAGCTGCAGACTGGCAAAGCCCTGTGCCTTCTGACACCACAGAAAAGTCACCCATCCAAGTTTTGGTTTTTCAGAGTATGCTATGTATGAGCTCCTTCCTGGACTGTCTGCCAACCCACTCCCCACTCCAAGAAATATGAAGAGGCTATGATGAACATCTATGTCTTTGGATGATGGAGTCTTACAAGCTGCCTTCCCTAAGTTCCTGGAACCCCAACTATCCCATGGCATCTAGTAGGTGAGTCTGGTCTTCATCACTAGGGAGTATCTATATTTGTTAATTCCTTAGCCTTAGAGGTTTAGCCTCTCTGCTTCTGCCTCTGGTCTTGGAACACACTGACCCATAGAACATTCTATTGCCAGGAATATGTTTTCAGGAACAAACAATCCTGAAGTCTTGGCACTAAAGGATAGAGAGAATTAGGCCCAAGATGGAAGTGGCACATAGGGTGATGTAGTAAGGCCAATGGCCTTCAGCCCCGATCTTCAGACTGAGAGGTAGAAAACCCTAAATCTCTGAGACCACTCATCCTATTGCCTTTTCAAACCCTATCCTCAGAATCATCTCACCATTTGCTTCCTCTGCTTTCCTCGGGAGCTGCTGAATGGCACTGGAGAAAGTCATCCCACCCTCTCGACTATCCATTACAAATTTATGGAACCCGATCTTAACTGGGCCCTGACTGCTGCACACTAACCACTTTACTCCTCCCTGATGGACTCAGCCCAGAATTTGTTCCAGTAGTTTTTTTTTTCTTTTTAAACTACACACATATCATTCCCTCCCTATCCCCTTTCTGCTGAGGGCCTCACCTCATATTTTATTGGGAAAACAGAGGCCAGCTATCATGGCCTCTCCACTTGAAATGTACACCTCAAATCCACTCAGCAGCCACTGCCATTCTATCTTTCTTTGTTTTAGTCCCAGAGAAAGAGGTGACTCTTCTCCTTGCCAAAGCTCAGATAAGAGCCCTGCCTCGATCCCAAGCTAGCCACTTCCTTCTCCTCCAGGAGCATGCCTCTGCCATCATTCCCTCTTGTTAATCTTCAGTCTCTATTTCTGCTGCTGCCCTACATGCCTAGATCTCTTTCATCCTCCATAAGCCTTCACAGAACCCTGCCATTCCCTCAAACTACTGGACTATATCCCACCTCCTCTCAACTCAACCAGAAAAAATGTCTAAACTCTTTGCTTCCCCTTCCTTCACTCCCATTCACTCCTCAGTCCATAAAATGTGACTTCCAAGGCTACCACTCTGCTTACACTACTCTCAGCAAAGCTACAGATGGTGTCTCAGTTGCTCAATCCAATGCCTTTGCTCAGTCCTCTTCCTTCTTAACCTCTCAGCAATGCTTGACAGTACTGAGGACTCCCTCCTCCTGACCTCTGTCTTGAGTTTTCATGATACTTTCCTCTCCTAATTCTCCTCCTACTCATCTAGCTTCTCCTTCTCAGCCTCTTTGGACCTGTTCTTTTTTGAGTGGACACTAAGGTCTGATCCTAGGCCCTTTTCTCATCTTTCTACATTTCCCCCCATTGGAGAGCTCACAAGTTTCCATAGGTTCAAATACCATTTCTTTTTTTCCCCCAAATTTATTATTTGTTTTCAGTTTTCAACAATCACTTCCATCAGTTCCAAATTTCCTCCCCCTTCTTCCTCCATCCCTCACCAAGATGGTATGCAATCTTATATGGGTTCCACACATACATTCCTATTAAACAAAAATTTTACTTCAGTCACTTTGCATAAAATTAAAACAAATGGGAGAAACCACGAGGAAAACAAACAATAACAAAGGAGAAAATAGTCTACTTCATTCTGTGTTCTGATTCCACAGCTCTTTCTCTGAATGTAGATGGCATTTTGCATCATGGGCCCTTTGGAAATGTTTTAGGTCCTTGCACTGCTGTGAAGGGTTAACTTTATCAAAAACAGTCCACCCACACTGTAGCTGTTACAGTGTATAAGGTTCTCCTGGTTCTGCTCATTTCACTCAGCATCAGTTCATATACATCTTTCCAGGTTTTTCTGAAGTCTGCTTGTTCATCATTTCTTATAGCACAATAGTGTTCCATTACATTCATATACTACAGCTTGTTCAGCCATTACCCAACTGATGTGCAGCCCCTCAATTTCCAGTTCTTGGCCACCACAAAAAGAGCTGCCACAAATATTTTTATACATATGGGTCCTTTTCTCATTTTTATGATCTCCTTGGGATACAGCCCTAGTAGTAGTATTGCTGGGTCAAAGGGTATGCACACTTTGATAGCCCTTTGGGCAGAGTTCCAAATTGCTCTCCAGAATGGTTGGATGAGCTCACACCTCCACTAACAAAGAATTAGTGTTCCAACTCTCCCACATCTTCTCCAACATTTATCATTTTCCTGTTTGGTCATGTTAGCCAATCGGATAAGTGATGTGGTACCTTAGAGTTGTTTTGATTTGCATCTCTCTAATCAATAGTGCGTTAGAGCATTTTTTCATATGACTATAGATAGCTTTAATTTCTTCCTCTGAAAACTGCCTTTTCATATCCTTTAACCATTTATCAATTGAGGAATGGCTTGTATTCTTGTAAATTTGACTCAATTCTCTTCAAGTACCATTTCTATGGAGATGATTCACAGATCTATGTATCCAGCCCTAACCCCTCTCCTTTAGGTCCAGTCTCACATCAGCAACAATATAGTAGGCATGTCCACCTGGATATCCCATAGGCAACTCAAATTCAAATATCCAAAACAGAACTCATTAACTTTCCCCAAACTTTCAAGGGTACTATCAGCCTTCCAGTCGCCTAGGTTCACAGCCCTGAAGCTATTTCCAACTCCTTACTCCCCCTGGCTTCTCATAGCCAATCAGTTGCCAAATTTTGTTGACACTACCTCTACAACATTGCCTACATTCACCTCCTCAGTTCAAGGCCTCATCACCTCCTGCATGGACTCTTGCGATAGCCTTCCTGTTGGTCTGCCTTGTTGCTAGCCTCTCTGATCCATCCTCCACAAAGCTGCCAAAGTACAAATCTAGTCATGCTACTCCTCTGCATAAGAAGCTTCAGGGGCTCCCTACTGCCTTTAGAATAAAATAGAAACTCTTCTCTCTGGAACTCAAGTCTAGCTGGAACTTACCTTTCTGGACTGCTTCCTTCCTCTTCTCTTCCCAATATTCTGGTCTACTCGTTCTTTTTTGTGCATGACATCCCCTCTCCTCTATCTCTGTCTTTGCAAGGAGACCCCCAGGCCTGAAGCGCCCTCCCTTTTCACCTCCACTTCTTAGATTCCTTTCTTTCTTTGAAGACTCAGCTCCTGTGCCACTTCCTAGAAGACTTGTTGGTGCTCCCCTCCCTTCGCCCCATTCCCCCTCCCAGTTTGGACCACTTGTTTTGTAGATATTTGGCATTCATTGTGTCCTGCAGAAATGTGAGTTCTGCGATGTCAAGGTGTCTTTTTTGGCTTTGTTTCTATAGAACCTACACAAACAGTGCCCGGAACAAAGTAAATACTTTATAAAAGTTGGCTGAACTGGACTAAATAGTCAGGCTGAATAGAGCCACAATGATCAATTCCACATTGGAGGCAAGGAACACCAAATGTGCCTGAGTCAGACAGCCCTCAGATCATCTATTTAAGACATGTTCCATTGGGAAAAGGAACCTCAGACACAAGGCCCTCAAGTAGGACAATACCTGGGGACAAAGACCATAAGACTACTTCAGAAGAGGTTCTACTGGGAAAGAGCTCTTACTGTAAACAAGCTGTCTTCCTTTCTAGAAGCTCAGCTCAGTTGTTTCTCCTTGTGGAAGGAACACAAGCACTGTCAGTATCCTCTAAATTTTGGTGCCCTGGAGTAAAGCTCCTATCACCCCACCCTTGTTGCAGACTCTCATAATCATTTCTCTGTGGAGTGCTAAGAGGTGGAGGTCCAGGAAGAATTGTGAACCACTCAAAAGAGCATATTCCTCATACTATAAGAAATGGGTTTCATAGACAAGGTATCATGCTGAACATAATGGTTTAGGAATCAGAAAATTTAGATGGCACTAAGTGCAGTGCTATGAGTAGAAATTATTTACTCTTGGGAGCCTGATTGAATTACTGTGAAATAATCTGCATACAGTGAAGTCATTTGCATATAGACGGGGCCACAAGGTCCCAGAACTGCACTCCTCCTTAATTCCATTCCTTCCACACCATCCCTTCCATCAAATGCTGAGCACTTCGCCCAAGATCGTACCAAAGAACCAAGGCCAAGTCCAGGCTTGGTCCCCATCAACCTTCATTTCCAGCCATCAGAATGGTTCACACTATCCTTTTTTCCACTTCAAAGAAATGCACACAATTCTTGTTTCTGAAGAGGAAAACCAACAGTCTAGAAGTTGCCTTCTCTCTGCCGAGGCAAGCACTATTAGTGTTATTTTTGAGATCATTTATAAAGCTATTCTGAAAGATTCTACAAGCGAGAGAGCAGCAGACGCTCTCTCCCTAAATCTTTCAGTTACTTCAAGCTCTCTGTTATTTTGATGAAAAATACGGTCTCTATTAATCCCCACAGCAGAGTTGTGTACTTGGTGGTAGGGTGGGTGGCCCCCGGGAACCACAAAATTACCCAGAGAGTCTCTAAGAACCCAGTCTAGGGAAAGAAGTGTGCCCGAACAAGATCGGGTCAACGTCTGGTTCAAGAGACCTGATCCCTTCACCAACTAGCTATGTGACCTTGGGCAAAGTACTTTAGTGCTCTGTGCTCCTGTGAAACAGGGACAGTGATGTCTGCAAGCCAACCTTCCAGGCTCATGGTAGAGGTCACAGAAATGGGAATATTTCATATGGAAAAGTATGACTAGCTCAGTCCAATCAAAGTAGCCTTGTTCCTCATCCAAGACACTCCCCATGCCTTTACCTGGAGTGGCCCTCAGCTCTGGAATGCTATTCCTCCTCACCATTCCCACCACTCAGAATCACTTGTTTTCTTCAACAATCAACTAAAGATTTGCTCCCACCCCCAGCTTTTGCCAGAGAGAGAGACAGAGAGAGAGAGAAAGAAGATAGATATAGACCTACATAGGTCTATATGTAGGTACATATGTAGGTACATATGTACACCTGGCCTTGCTCACTGGTATGTAAACTCTCGGAGGTCAAGGACTGCCTCACTCTTGTCTTGGTCTCACACAGTGACTCACACAGTACCTAATACAGAGCAAACAAAAATTGCTTAGTGACTGATTGATTCATGAAAAATACCAAGGATATGATGGGGTGGGGTGGGGTAATAAACAGGGCAGGATCAGGATGAGGAGATTTAGAGGGAAGGTGAGGCAGCACCAAGGACACAATTTGCCAACTTAACAATTTTGCTCATTGAAACAGGGTCTATGAGATACCTCCTAAGCAGGGAATAAGCATAATACATAAGCAGGGTACAATATTTTAGATGGGGGAAACAAGAGTCTGGACTTAGGGAATTATAAGGGACCTCCACACCTAGAAACATGGCTACATGAAAAATCTGCAAGCTTGTTAACACAGAGAACTCCCAGCATAAGAATCTTCTTCTTCAACACAGTGCAACTCACAGAGACTTAGAGCTAAAAAAACACCATCAGAGACCAACTAGTTCAACTCCCTCATTGTACAGAGGAGGAAAGGGAAGCCTGGAAAGGTCAGCAAAATGTTAGGATGCTGTTGCATGAGGCACACAGAAATTAAGTGGTTTTCCCAAGGTCACACGGGTATTAAGTGTGACAGGCAGGATTTTAACCCAGCTCTGGCTGACTCTAACTCCAGTACGTTACCCATTATACCACCCTGCCTTTATATATCCAGAAACATCCTGGAATAAATAAGAGGGGGGGAAATCAATTGTTCAACATCTCTAAGACCACAGGATAATCCATCAGCCTCACTTTGTGAAATATTCAATTGGGCCTGATCTTGTTGAGGCACACGTTTTCCCTTAATTAGAATCAATAACATTTATTAAGTACCTACTATATACCAGGCATCATGCTAAGTGCTGGGCTACAAAGAAAGGCAAAGAAGAAACCACACAGGTTATTGAATTTAAAACCCTCATTTTATAGATGACTAAACCAAGTCCTCCATTCTTTCCACATCACTATGCAGCCTCCTCCACCTGTCTAAGCCTCAGTTTTCTCATGTATAAAATGGGAATGATCCCTATAGTGGCTACCTTTCAGGGTTATTGTGAGGATCAAGTGAGATGATGGTTATGGCACACTTGCAAGTGCTACATCAATGTCAGTCATGATTACGACAATTTCTTTACAAGCCATTAAGAAAGCCATTAGTAAATAAAATGAAAAGTGTATCTAAAATACCCAGAATAAATGACAGCAAAATAATATTAAGCTTTCTTTGCTAATAATTTGGAGGCAGCTTCTGCAAGCTCAGCCTCTTCTCAGCATCAGAGGCACCGCAGCCATTAGCCTATGGCCCAGGCACGTTGGCGTGACGGCTGTCTCTCTGCTCTCCCTTCAAACTCAGTCAAGAATTTCTGAATTTCACTGGAGAGAGTGGCTCCTTTAAGGTCCAATCAGCCTCCAGCCTGGGCACAGCTGGACAGCTCCTGGTCTGAAGCTTCAGGCTCTCCTTCAGTAGCCTCCCATGCTGGTTTGTTTCATGTGGCTCCAGTTTCTTTTACTTAACTAGGCCATGGGAATTCTTTTTTTTTTCTTCTTTTTCTTTGCAAACCTGTCTTTAGCCCAGAGTTGTCCTTGCTCATTCAGAAACTGCTGCGCTGCTCTCCCAGCAAGCTCACGGAGAAAGTGCCCATGGTCTGGGCAGCCTCAGTCAGAATGCCTCCTTTTCCCTTCACTATAGTCATCATGCTAACACAGGTGCCACAAGAAATTGTCCCCATTGGAGCTGACTCCCTTCAGATGCTTTGCTCCTTTGAAATTAACAGCGGCATATTCAGGCCAGTTATCATTCTACTTGTGATAATACTTCTCATATTGCTTCCTTATTTACCCTTCCCCATCGGATTTCACACTAGCTTTATGAGCTCGTAATCCCTTACTCTCCCATACACACTCGATCTTCCAGAAGCACTAGGCTATATCTTGCTCCCCAGTGTACTTCACTTTGTGGGCTAGCCTCCATTTCTGGGGGAACAGCACAAGGGCTACCTTGTAGAAGAAGTCTTTTCTGGCTTCCCCAGCTGCCAGTACTCCTTCTCACATTCAACAACTAACAAATAAATCACAGCACCTTATTTGGACTTTGTGGAGAATTTTATATTTTCTCAACAAATCAATAGGCATGCATTTATTAAGCCCTTGTTGTTTGCCAGACACTTTGCTGAGCACAGAGGATACAAATATAATGGGGGGGAAGGGATGGAACTGTCCACTATGGCTTAAGGGCTTAAAGCATATGTCAGAGGCTCTTCAAAAGGTAGAAAATCCACACACTTCGTAGAGGAGACACCATGCAAATGCATAGGTAAATACGAGACACATACAGATTAGAAAGGTAATCTTAGGGGAAAAGTAAGATGTGTTGTTACCCATCAAGAAAACATAAGCTTCTTGAGGTCAAGCACTGCTTCATTTTTGATTTGCATTCTCAAGCCTAACACAGTATCTGTCCCATGTAACGAATTCCACCAGTGCTTCCTGAACAACATTCAATTTGGGCTGAAGCAGAGTGATGTTCTCCCTAGCAGGGCCTGCTCTGACCAGGAGGCGATTCTCATCCCCTTGATAGCTACACGGTCAGGAAGCCTTAGAATGTTTGTCTGACAAGCTTCCTCCAGTCCCTCATATGAGTGTGTCACGCTTGACAGAATATTATTTCCTTTTATCACAGTAAATACATAAGAAATGGTTGTTGAGTGATTGAATCAATCAAGCCATCAACTTCATCTCTCAATAGGATTCATTTCCCCTTTGGTTTTATTGTAGAATTAGAGTTCACTTGGACAAGCTATTGGCCTCAATAATTAAGAAAACCCCTTCTTGGGAAACAGTAAAAAAAAATCAAATCACACATAATAAAAAATACCATCTTAAAAATATTAATGTTAATATTCAAAACAGGTCACAAAATATCAATTCAAAGTAAGTAGCCCTCTTCTCCCCCTTCCCCCACCCCAGTTTGGACAATAGCTTAAAAGTATAAGGAAAAACCTGGCCTTCTCACCTACCGGAAAGTTCTGGATAAAAAGGTGCCTAATTTCCTATACTCTGTCTTTACAGGGGTTAGCGGCTAAAGAATAGGCCCCCTATCACTGGCTGCTGAGGCCACACTTCCCAGATAACCCTTGTTCTGTAACCCTTGATAACTGACCAGAAACCTAGAGGAGGCCATCTCAAAGCTGACAAAGCAATGCCCAAACAAGCAGAGAAGCGAGCAAGAGATATCCTGAAACTGGGGCGTTCTGTCGGGCAGGTCATAAAAAGCTGCAACCAGAGACAGTGGAGAGTGGGAAATGAAGAAAACCCTAGGCTACAGGTGTAGAGATGCAGATTCTGGTCATACACTGTCAGACTAGAGTCAGGATGAGATGAGTTCAACTCTTACTCATCTACTACTTCTGTGATCCTGGGCAAGGTGCTTCATCTCTGTCTGCCTCAGCTTCCTCGACTGTCTAACAGCACCCGCCTCCCAGGCTTGTTGTGAGGATTACATGAGATAATCACTTTAAGCCAGCCCTTAGCACGGTGCCTGGCGCAAAGTAAGCGCAATATAAATGTGAGATATCATTATCGCTCTCTCTGTCAGTTACAAGTTGAGTGACCACAGACATGACATTTCACACCCACCGCCATTTCCCAGATCTCCTAGGCCTTTTCTTATATTCCTAAGTGAATTACATCTGACTGTTAATCTTCAGGGGTACTGGCGTTGAAAATCCAATAATGACAAAAGGAAGGTAGCAGAGGCATGCAGCTGTCACACCATTAGTTATATCCATAAATTGTCCATGTATTTAGGCAGTATCAGAATATTCCTTTTACCCCAGTGATCCCATTTTGATACATCAATAGCATATCTGACCATTGGGTGTTTATGATGAAGTATGTGGGAGACATAGCATGGGCAAAAAGTTAGCATCTGACCAGACTGAGAGAGATTGTAGCATGTTTGAAATGAATGTGGACATGTTTAAGTGTCGATCTTCGGCAATGTGAGGGTATATTCCAGGATGGATCACTGCAGCATTAGGGAGCATGATGAGACTGGGGATTAGAATTTAACATGGAGACTGGCACCTTCAGCCTATGCAGCCTGCAGGTAAGGCTGTGTGCATGTTGAATTCTAATACATTCTCCATGCAGGAATTCCAACCTTGAGAAAGCAATGAGGAAAGAGACCCCACCGGATGTTCTATGGGAATGGCATAGTTCTGAGTTCCTAGTAGCAGTCTCCACCTGGGGTAAGGGCAGGAGGAAAGTATACCTAGAGCTTAGAAAGTGAATGCAGTCAGTGACAGTAGAAGTGGGTTCATAACATCTGCCTGATCTTCTTTGGCTAGTTTTCTCATTTGAAATAAGTAGTGATTCTTGCTTCAGGAATCTCGTTGGACCTGGGCTATATTGTTATCTTGTCAAAGGGAGCTAGGAGAGGGAGCTCAATTAGGTATCTCTCCTCTAAGCTGGGTGAGCAGCAGCACAAAGCACGTTAAGAGCCTGCACTCCCATTACAATAAATGGTGCCTCTGGTAACTATTGATTCTTGAGTTCTCTGCTGGATATAAAATGAAAAATCATTAAATGCACTGGCCCATCTGGGGCTACTAGAATTGCTAACAACTGAAAGCAATGGGATGACTTAGGCACCTTCCCTTAATAATCATCAACTATAAGTAATATTTCCTTGCCCCTAGTCCTTTGTGTCTAAGAGAAATACACTGGTGCACTGGAAAGAACATTTCACTGGGTATCAGAAGACCTGGGTTCAAATCCCTGCTCTGCAATTTACTGCCCATATAATCATGGACAAGGCTCTTTACCTCTCTGTTCTTCAGTCTCCTCATCTGCAAAATATGAAGGTGGAATTAGATGGCTTACCAGGTCTATGTCTATGATCCTGGGCCATTTCCAGGGTTGAATTTATGAAGTGATAGGTACTGATTGAGAAATCTGCAAGTGAGAGCTTTGGCCTAGAAATGGGTATCCATATGCATAGTCTACTCATGCACAAACCAGGGGGGAAATGACCTGTCAAACACCTCAAGGTTGGTATCTCCAATGCTTAGCAGAGTTCCTGGTACACAGTAAGGGCCTAATAAATATATGAAGATAGATTGATGGAGCCAGGAGTTGAAACCAGATGCCCTGGCTCCAAATCCAGCACTCTTTTCATTACCCATACTTGTATTCAGTGTCCATTTGGTTTTTTGTTTTGATGAGATTTAAAATTTTTGGTTCAGTTGTTTTCAGTCATGTCTGACTCTTAGTTATCCCATTTAGGTTTTCTTGCTAAGATATTAGAGTGGTTAGTCATTTTCTTCTCCAACTCATTTTACATATAAGGAAACTGAGGCAAACAAGGTTAAGTCACTGGCCCAGCTAGTAAGTGTCTGAGGCCAGATTTGAACTTAGGTATTCTTGACTCCAGGTCCAGTGCTCCATCCACTGCACCACCCAGATGCCTCAGGATTCGAAATAAGGGGAATACAATTAGTTTAGGGGAGTTGAAGAAATGGATAGTTCCAGGTTCCAAGTTGTAGGAGTTAAGACAGGAACCCACTGTTTCCAAGGTGATACTGAAGGAATCTGGGAAGCTATCAATTCAGAGGCTAAGGTAAGACTATGGGAGGGGGAAGAGCATATGTTTTGTGTCTCAGGAAGCAAGCCTGTTTTCCTAGTCATTGTTTAGTTCCTATTAAAGTGTTTTGAAAAAGCCTAATTATAATGTTCCGTAAGTCCCAGCTGTACACTAATGGTCTTAGAAACTCAGGAGCTGCTTAGTGGCTGGAGCGATGTGAGCCCTGAGGATAATCTTGTATATTTAATAATATTAAAAATTAAGGGGCAAAATGGTTCCTCCCCACTGCAGCATTTGGCCCATTCTCATGAGAAAATTCCGGGACAGAGTTTTCCTCCGTGGTTTAGTCTGGAGTGTCACTGGTTAGTTTCAAAGAAAAAGCCTCATGTCTCTTGACAAAAATAACCAAGGTGAGGCTTGGAGGGATGGAGATGGATTTCTACATGTGGCTGGTGGAACTGTAGCATTGCAGCTTGAAGCCCATGATCACTCTTTGCCCCCATCAGTCATACTCTCCCAGAGTCAGAGGCATCTACCAAACACAGGCTAATAGAGTTCTATGTGTCAGGACTGTACAAAGAGCTAGAGATACAAAGACAAAGAAGAGACAGCCCCACCTGCAAAGAGCTCGTATTCTACTGGGGAGAAGCAACATATACACAGATGAGTAACACAAACTATAGACAAAATATATACAGAGTAAATGGCGGGAGGGACACTGACAGCCTGAGGAATCAAGAAGGGCCTGGGGTAGGTGGCCCTGGAGCTGAGCCTTGAAGGGAGCTTGGGGTTGCAAGATATGGCAGAGAGATGAAGGGAAGACAACTTGTGCGTAGCCACAGAGGGCGATGGAATGTTGTGTTCCCCAAAAGCAAGGTTGCTTGTGCTGAAACATTAATTGCACAGGGGGAAGCAATGGGAAATTGGCTAGAAAAGCTAGCTTGGAGCCAGACTGTAAAGGTCTTTCCAAAGGGCTTTGTGTTTGAACTCAGAAGCCAAAGGACACCACTGGAGATGCCAAGAGGCAGTGGTGGGTAAGCCCTTTCTTGTCTGACCATTTGCAGTGCAGGACTTGGGGACCGCAGTGCAGGACTTGGGGACCACAGTGCAGTGGCTGTTGTCTGGACTTGGAAGGCAGGGATCCCAAAGCACACATTCGCCTACAGACTCAGATGAAACACTTCAGCAAATCCCTATTTTTCCCATGGCTGGAAATCTGCAAACTATACCGGTCTTGCATTAGACACTGGATAGTAACAACAAACACCACTGACATTTCTGTTATACTTTAAAATTTGTAAAAAGCTTTGGTGATGTATAAAAAGTTCGAGAGACATAGTTTCTAAGGAATTAATTGTTTTTATTAATTATGCTAGTAGATAATACAAGAGGTCAGTGACACTCTCAAATACCAAACGCACCTCAGGAAACCCACTCAGGGCTTCCATGTCCTTGGAAGAGTGGGTGTTCCTGAGGGTGGTAATCAACTCTGATCGGTTAACAATTAATGACAGGATAAATATTCTAATGAGAGGTTGGGGGACCTGGACTCTTGAGCCCAGATCACCCCCAACCTCAGGCAACCTAGACAAGGGATCTTACCATCTCACCCCACCCCCAAGCCTAAGCAGAACCCCATGAGCTTCCCTACTTGGCTGGGGTCTGAACAAGATTGAGGACAAAGTTAATACAATCTCATTATCACCAGTGTCCTTTATATGCTGGCCTGACCTAGTAAAGAAAAAGGAAATAGGAAGGGAAAAAACCCCGGATGTCCCCAATAATGTGTTATTTAATGATCATTTCTCTCATTATATATTATTTGACCCTCCCTCACATCCACTCTCTAAGGGGGATAGCACAGATGTTATCGTCACAATTTTATAGGTGAGAGAACAAAGGGTTAGAGAGGAGCGACCTGCCCAGTGCTCTCTTCTGTGTCCCTCAGTGTAAAGGGAGGGAATTCAGTCTACTAAAAAACGAAAGTGACTCATGAGTTATGGGCCTCTTAGTTTCATGAATTTGAGGATTTCCCTTTTGAAGACAGTTTGCCATGCTGTGTATTAGGGTCTGATGACCTCTGGCCCTAACATTCCAGGGCCAACAGGGAAGAGTTCCGAGGTTCAGCATGCTGTTAAGGTTGTTCTGACTCTCCCCAAGGACACACATACAACACAAGGAAACATAAGCACAGGCATAAAGAGAAAGGCACCCAGGTTAGAAAACTCCCCAGAGCCCCAGTGCCCCACCAGGCAGTTATGACCTGGCACCCCCTTGTTCCCCTGATAACAGCCCGCACAACAGTGTGAAGGCCAACTTGGAAAATCTGGAGCAGGAGGCTAGAGGAGTTAGCTTTTAGAGATGAGTTACAATCGTCCTCAAAGCAGAAGAGAAACAGGTGTCCTTGTCGGGGTTATTGGTAGGGGTTGCTACCTTTCTTCCACTACAGATCAATTTCCCTGACTTCCTGACTGTGCTAACACTATCTGGTGCAGGGTTTTTCCAGAAGAGACTGCCAAAGAGGATTCAAAGTAGAGAAAAGTCATTTATTTACAAGTACATCGTGATGATATAGTGCATCATCAGCTAGAGCTGGATGACAAGCAGTGATAGGGATTTGTCCTAGAAGACTCTTATCGTGTCCAATTCACAAACCTGAGATGAATGATGAAACGTGATCTGGTCAACTAGTTGCATATGAAATGAATTTTAAAATCACCAAGCTTTGCCAATAGGATAAAAATAGATAAGAGGGAGGAGGGGGAAAAAGGGAAAGAGAAGGAAAACAAGGGTTGAGAAAAGGGGGGAGGGTCAAATGAAAAAAGATGATTGGGCAAAAGAAAAATGGCAAATAGAAGTAGGAATGATAAACAACCACATTCCATTTTCTAATTTGAATTATCATTGAGAGTTCTTTAAAAAAAACACTGTAATGGAGTTTTTAATAATAATAGCAAGTTAAAGACAAGAAAGTGCTTTTTAAAAGCACCTGGCAGCCTTGCTCTGCTTCCAAATACAGCTCCTACCCTTGTGCTCATTCAGAAGACTGGCCCAACTCACAATAGGTCTCAAGGACTTTCCCCCTCCTAGAGGATTCCAACACTGGGAATCACTAGACAGGTGGAGCCCTGAATTGCAATTTCTCCAGGAAAATCTTCTGTGGTTCTAGATTGCCTCTAGGGTAAAACCCACAATCCTCAGTCTGATATTTGAAGCTCCCTTTCCAATCTTAATTCATATTATTCATAGTCTCTATTCCAGTAAAACTGATCTGCTGGCTAGCCCTATTCATGACATTGCATTCTCCCACATCTGCACCTTTACACAGGTGCTTATACATAAGCAGACCCCCATGTGTGGAATAGGGAACGTAGCTCCCCCCTCACACACACCTCCCAGAATTTCAAGACCCTTCAAAGCACAGTCAGGATACCACCCCTACCTAAAGTATTCTTGACTCCTCCATGTCCCCTTTTGTTCTCCCCACCTTGTATATTTGAATTTGTTTCCCTTTAATCTTAGACAGGTCTTTAATGGCTGCAGAGCTGGCCACAGAGTCAGGCTAGGAGTTCCCCCTCTGACATCCTGACTGTGTGACACTGAGGAAGCAGCTTTCCCTAATCTCAAGGTTCTTGGGCAATTGTCTAAAACTATAAATTGCAGAAGAGTGCCAACCTTCATTTGTGGAAGGAGTGTCCTCATCTGGGAGATTCCTATCCAATGAAATCACAAGCCCCTTGTATCTAATCACTTGAATATGATATGAGCTACTTGAGAGAAAAGACTGTTTTGGCTTTTTCTCTCTATCCACTATAACTCGCACACAGTAGGCATTCCCAAAAACTTGTTGAATTGAATTCAGTGTGTTCATTCCCATAGTCTCCCTGTACAGAATCTAGGTACAGGAGGCTGAAGGACCAATACTAAGCTCCTGGAAATCTAAGGAGCAAGCGTCCCCACCCCCCACCCTGGAAGCTGTGCTCACCCTGTCTGTCATCTGCTCAACTGGCCTCAAGTCCACCTCAGCCCCACATCCATTACAGTGCCATTCCCTAGCATAGTAGGTGAGCTGCTCCCCCATAGACGGCTATCTGAGAACATGGACAGGAAAGGCTAGAGAGAATTAAGATTCTTTATCCAGAGGGAGAGCAAGGTCTAGTCATAAAATCATCTAGCATGCTTGTCCTTTGTGATATTCACCCCCACTGGGGGAAAAAATGGTAATGGTGGCATCTTGTTTTCATTGGGCAAGTTCCCTCTTTTGTTCCTTTGGCACTCAGCTGTCATGTCACACCGCTTTCCACCCAGAAAGGACTGGCAGTGAATCCCGAGCACATTAGGATTGCTAGGCTGGGAGAAAATGTGACAGGAAATTTACAGATCAGGGAATTGATCAAAGGTGGAAAGGGGGCGCCATTCATCATTTCTGAGGCTCTACCCAGGACCCAGGACAGCAAGAGGCTGAGGACAGAAAGGGCTGTTCTTTCTTCCTTCCCCCTTGCCATTTCTGGGGGAAGATGGAAAGAAGTCAGCAAAATCTCTTAGGATGATAATTAACCCTGCTGACTGACTGCCAGTGGCTCAGGACTGCTTGATAAGCGGGACTGTTATAACTTCTTTAGACGCAAAACAGTTTCCGAGGCACTGAAGCCAAACCAAGTCCTTCAAAATTCAATGCAGAAGGAAAGTATCTTTAGGTTGGAATGCACCACTGGACTAGTTCATTCAAATGAGCTTTTCTATCTCTAAGTCTATGAGCCTAAGGCCAAAAGGATGAAAGTGAGGAATTATAGCCTCCCCACAATCACTTCTCACAAGATTAGAGCTATTGCCCAAAGAAGCCTCAGGAAGTCTGAGATAGAACTTCAGCTCTGCCACTGATTTACTTAAAGACTCACACATCTGGGCCATGAGTAAAGAAGAGAGCCAGGACTTGAACCCAGATTCAAAGATCCAATGGACTCGGACTCCAAGTTCACTGCTCTTTCTACTCTTTC
>CM053775.1:6257655-6276912 GCA_028658325.1 Potorous gilbertii
AGGAAGGGTGGGGCAGAGCTAAGAGGAAGTTGGTCAGTCTAGTCATAGCTGGGAAGGACGCAAACAGGTAGGCGCAGCTTAGGCTCATGAGTGTTTGTTTGTGGGAAGGTCCCAGCAGGGGGTGAGGAGCCTTGGGGATGGTTTTGCTCCCTGTGGTGATAACCTGTATTGACTTCTTGGTTGCTATGGCTGATTTTGCTTTCTGGTTCTGGGATTTTGTTTTCTGGTGTTTAAAAAAATGATTTTCTTCTGCCTTCTATATGGAGAGTCTGTTATATTTTGCGAATGACAACTACACCACCAGCTTATTCATAGTCACCACCAGTGCTATAAATATTGCCTTGGCAATAGAGGGAGTCATTAGTTTCCATTTGGTTTTAATTTTTTAATTTTTGCTCTTTTAAAATTTATTTCTTTTTATCTTCCAGGAATTCTTGTTGGGGTTGTATATAATCTGCATTTTCATTGAGGTTTTGCTTGTAGATGTTTTCATATCATTGTCTTTTCCTGAGTTTGTGTCACCATAGTGGTTCTTTATTGTCAGATTTTTATTTTGTATGCTCTTTCTTCGAGTCTTCTTCTTGAGTTTTGACTTTATGTTAGTGTTGGGCTCTGCTCACTTCTCTCTCTCTCTCTCTCTCTCTCAGGGAAAGGAGGTAAAAAGTCTTGCTTCAGCTTCTGTCCTATTAATTCCTTCTTCTGCTTTCACAGCTCAGTCTTCTAATTTCACATATCAGTGCTTCCAGAATGGGGTGATCTGGGGAGAGGTCTGTTATAACCCTTCTGGTCTGAGTTCTTCAAGTTCTTAACTTGTGGGTAGTTGAACTTAAATAGAATATTGCTGGACTCAGTCACTGTTAGCCCTCTGGAAGATTCTGCTGATTCACAGCAACTGAACTGCTGGCTCCCCTTTCGTCTTGGTCTCTTGCCCTGGTTTATTCTACTGCAGGGTTTTATGTGAGGCTAAAGGTTAGAACTGAGTATCCACTCTACTCTTGTGCTCAGAGGCACATAGATAAGTTTCTAGGATTTATTTTATGCTCATTGCTCAGCTAGGGTCCTGCATTGGTTGCAACTGCTCCTCTCGGTCTGGGATCTGTGGTCCAGAACTGCCAGCTGGCACCCATTTCTGCTTTCAGTGCTAGTTCAGGGATAATAACTCTTGGATCTCTTTCTGGTCCACTGCTTCCTTCCCTGGTGTTCCATCTCAGTTCCCTTTCTGTCCCAGGTACTGGAATGCTCCTCAGTCTACTGCTGCCACCATCACTATACCCTACTCCTGGCCACCCCACCCCCACCAGTATCTGTTGACCTCATTGTCTGTCTCCCTAAGCTGTCCTGAGCTAGAGAAATAACTCACTGTAACGTTTTCTTATCTTTCCTAATCAGAATTTCATGGGTTCATTTTCTAGGTTGTTGAGGGGGTGTTGGGGGAGCTGGGTAAAAATGTTTCCTCTCACTCCATCATCTTGATTCTACTTCTCTTTGAACTTCTCAAAGAATCTTCATATACACTATTTCAGTTCTTCAGACAGTGCTGTGTTCTGTGTCTCTTAGTCATTGGACTATACTAATAGAATAATGAAATTTAAAAGCTGAGCCTTTGTTTCTGGAAAAAGTTTGGGGTTATGAAAGGAGCTTTGCAAATTCCTGAAGAAAATCTTGCCTGCTTTCCTGATTAGTTTTAACCCTAAACCATCGTCCATTTTTTTGTCTGTCCCAGATATGTAATATTTATAAGAAGGCTCTGTTGATTGTCCAGCCAATTTCATTTCATGATCTGGACAGTAGATATTTGCCGCATGGCCATTCCTGTATGTATAACCAGACCAAACTTAAAATTTTGAGTGATTCTGAATCTCTTTCAGGAGGCCCAACAACGTTCTGTGGCTTGATGCAACCAGCACAATGTTATCTGCCAGTAGGAGCATCTGAGGAGGCTCACCATCCACAGCTCCCTCTTCAACTTGGACTCTGTTAGATCTCCAATAGAGACACAAACATCTTTGGTGAGTATGCATCTTCCTTTATTATAGCTCACCTGGTATTTATGATCAGAGGGCTATTGAACAAGATTAAATCTGTTGTCCCTTTCAAAACATTTGGAATGATTTTGATGTTTCGATTGGAGACAACTTGCTGAAAGAGAGCTTAATTTAAGGAGACATTTTTTTGATTTTTGATTTTTCATAATTATCAGACAATTACTTCAGTGAGGACTTGCATGCTCTTCATCTTCTAGTCAATTGCAAGATGATAAGAAGTGATCTTTTGTAGAATGCTGCTTGTGAAAACTTGCCTATTCCCAATTTGTACACTCATGGAGGATGTCCTCAATGCATATGTAGATGAGTCTAATAAAATGTTTGCTAAGATTTTCAAGTTCTGCATTTCTTTTCCGTGCTTTTGGTACCTTTGCCTCCTTCAGCTACTTTGTAAAATGATCCCTTAATGCCCTCACAATTGTGTTACCTTTAGGACAGATGTCCTTTGTGTGCTGTTGGCCCAATCTGACTGCCTTTTTCTTCTCTTTAGTTCCAATTCTAGCTCTCTCATAGGGAGCACGGTGAATTAAAGTTCAGGTCTTGTGACTCTACTTTCTTTGATGGTGAAAACAGTTGGTTGTTAAAAATCTTTGCAGATCTTTTCCATTTTTCTTCTATTTGTTGCTCTCATTCCATTTTCTTCCTTAAATGCCTTCGAATTACTTTGCTTAGTTGGATCACTTGCCAAGCTTTCTTTAAATTGGTTTTTACTCTTCCCTGCTTCCTGCAGCTTTTGAAATGACACTGCTCATAATCATTCATCATTCTTTGTATAATTTTGCAAATGAGATGGTCCTCCATGCTTGCCAAATTAGTCAAGGATTTCATGACAAGGCTCTTTTTAGGCTTTTTAGTCTCTTTGTTATGGCAATTGACTTACATAGGTCAGAATTCTATATAAAATGATTATACTCAGTGTTGATATAATTTCTGCTATCCATTACCCATCCTTCATTACTAATTGCTTGATGAAATAGTTCAAGATTAAGTTGTTTCAAGTAAATGCCATATCATTTTCTCATTATTCTTCTTTCTAGGATTTTGCTATCTGATCTTTGCTCCAATAATTTGATAGTATTATTATATAAAGACAACTCATTCAGGGATGATTTCTTCATTAGAAGTGAGTCTTCTTGTCTATTAAAATGTAATCAATTTTGTTTTATGTGATGATATTTGATACTCACCAGATCCAGGGTGTAAGGTGGCAGATCTGTTCTGTCCCAATTACGCCCATTGTAGGGTGTCAGAATATCCAGAGGGCTGATCTACCTCAGAGAGGATACTGAGATACCAAAGAAAGGAGGACAACCTATTCCAGCATGGAAGTAAATAAGTTTTAGTAGGGAGCTTACTCATGAGGTCTGGTCCTAGTGGTAGAATAGTAGCAGATCTCCCCACTACCCTTAAGCCAGGCCAGATATTATAAAGAAACAGAATAAAGATGGCTTAGTGCCAAGAGAAGGTCCATGGTCACATGTACATTTTCCCATGGGAGCTGCTTTACTGTTTATAATAACAATAAAGCATGATCTCAGGCTCTTGTCCCCATCATACAGCTTGCAAATTCTTTTGTACCAGAAAGGCTTCTGTATAGCGTACAAGTTTGGTTTTTCTCATCCCTTCCTCATGAGCCATGCTTTCCAATACATTTCTTACCATCCTCATTTATTTCCAACTTTGAATTGAAGTCACTGAGTATCAAATTGTCTGTTGATTAATGAGTGGTGTCATCAAGTTCTTCATAGCATTTCCCTAGATTTTCATCTTCCAAAACTGAATGTTAGTATATAAGCTATGTTACAATTATTTGTATGGTTATTTTTTCAAATGCTTGTCATGAGTAATGCAGTATGAGATGATCTGATGTGCCATGAAATGACATCTCTTACTGCCTTTGAGTATGTAATAAAGCTACCTCTACCACCTCTTTACCTTTCTGAGGACTACCTGTGAGCCATCCTTCTGTTCAGTTATGACATCCTTCTTTCTACTGGCTTTGTTTATATTGAGATTGTCAAGGTTGCCATGCCCATTGGTCACTGGATATAGATCTCATATTTAGCGTTGACAGATGGTTTCCCAACAGGGTGATGCTTAGCACCTTCTTCTTCCTTTGTTGCCACTGTGCTGCCATCACTGCAGAATCAGAAGGGGGCACCAGACCTGAGGGCCATTTTGCATTTGTCACACAACTCACCAGATGAGTAGCAGAAACAGACCCCAAACTCTGGACTCCTGACCCTGGTATGTCCAGAGCTCTTTTCACGGGGCATCCTGCTTTCCCTGTGCTTCAGAAGTGGAAGAGATTGCCGGTGACCTGCAACAGAAGTTCAAATCCCCTCATAAGAAGTCCCTCAACCTCCCATAACCCTTACTGAAGGTTGGAAATTCTTTGTGAATGGAGAGCAGAAATTACTCCAGAAATTGGACTTATTGAAGGGAGTGTTTAGCGCTTCTCTCCAAAGGAGTGAGCAAGCACCCCAATCCCTTTTCCTCACTCTTCCCTAATCCTCTCTCACTGACACCATTTGGACATTTTTTTTCCTTAAAAGGATTCAAATCTTTTCAAACATCAACTGGCTCCTACCCAGCATTCCCTAGTCCCCAAGTGGTGCTTTGGCCCAGAAGCCAGAAAAGAGAAGGAGCTTTTCTTGTGAAATGGGGCACCTTGAAAGAGTTTGCTAAGCTAATTAAAGGAAAGGACTGAGAAGCTCTGTCACTGTCATATATTTATACAAGCTGGATTTTTTTCCTTACTGTTGAGGATCCTTACTATCACTACAAATTTCTACCTGGTTTTCTGCATTAGAGTTTAATTATTGAAACCTTTCTGTAAGGTAGGTATTACTATCTCATTTCACAAATGAAGAAACTGAGACTTCAAGGGGCAAGTGACTTATGCAAGGTCACGAACTGGTGGAAAGTGGCAGATGTAAGAGTCAAGCTTAGGTCATTCTGACTCCAAATCTAACAACCCTCTCTCCACTATACTGCACTGCTCCTTAGGGCCACTTCCTTAAACACACAGACCCGATTTTCATCGGAGCTAGCTCTGCTGGGAGAATTGGAAGATTGTCCATGCTTCCCCACTGGCTCGTAGCTTTACATGTTGATTATAGTATGGGAAATTACTGAATGGGCATTCCTCAAACAAAATGAGACCTGGGAAAAGCCTTATCTTAAAAAGGTCAAGGTCTCCCATTGCTTCCAGGGCCATCACCAGTCATCCTGACCTATGTCTTACCAGTAGATTCTTGGAAGACAGAGTAAAGCTGGTGACTTTGTACATTCCTGCCTCACTTAAACCTAATTCACTTGCAAGTCATAACATCACCTTGAGAATGAAGGAGAGGCAACAACAGGAGATCATAAAAACACCACCAGGGAAGCACCTCAGAGCCATCATCAGTGCCTGTCTTGTCCCTGCATCTGTCACTCTGTGACTCCTGAGAAGCTGGTAGGAAGCTCTAAGTCTTGAGTGTGGCAAGTTCCCAAAGCTGTACTTTTTGGAATTAAAACATCATGAAAGTCTATTGTAACATCTCTCACACTCATCAAGCAACCAATAAGCAAAGTTCTTTAGCTGCTTCTTGTGTGTCACGCATAGAGCCAGGCAGTGAGAGTACGAGTACAAAGAATGAAAAAAATCCCTGCCTGCAGGATATCTGACTTTCAAATAGTGGAAACAGCAAGTACCTGTATAAATATACATAAAACAAATATGCGATAAATGCAGTATAGTTAAATCCAGGCTAGTTGGTGAGAAAGGGCACTGGCAATTAAGTTGGGGGAAGGAGAGTCAGGAACATCTTCACAGAGAATGTTGTGCCTGAGCTGTGTCCTCAAGGGAGAAGGGGATTCTGTGAGGTAGAGGAAAGGAGGGTGTAAATTCCAGGCATTAGGATGGAAGATAGAGCGTGATATGTGAGAAACAGCAAGCAGTCCATTTGGCTGGACCATGGGGTGGAAAAAGGGTAGTGATATAGTATAATATAATATGCTATGATATGTTGTGATATAATATATTTTAACAACATAATATAATATATTATATATAATTATATATGTTATATATAATATAACATAACATAATAAATATTATGTAATATAATATGACATGATATAGTATACTTTAATGAGTCTGAAAAACTAGGTTGGGATAAGGGGCAAAAAGGCTTTCAAAGTCAAAGATGAGGCTCTGTCTGATCTAAGAGAAGATAAGGAGGTGCTGGGATTTATTAAGTCAGCACATGGCATGATCAGATCTGTGCTTAAGAAGAATCACATTGATGATGGGGAGGAGGGATTGGAATGAGAGACTTGAGTGGGAGAAGTCCATGAGTGAGGTTATTACCATAGTCTAGGTGAGACAGAGGGCTGAACTATGGTGGTGCTTTGTAAGGAGAGAGAAGGGGTTCCTGGGTCCAGAAATGCCAAGATCTAGCAGCTGTGGAGCTCTGTAAATTGACACGAGATAGGACTGCCTTCAACAGAAAGAGGAATACCTGGAAGAGGGTGCACTTGGGGGAAAGATAATGAGTTCAGTTTGGACATGTTCAATGAAAGATGTCCAGGAAGACATTGTCTGTCCAAGAGGGCTTGGTGATTCAGGGCTGAAGCTCAGGAGAACCTAGGGCTATCTATAGGGATCTGTGAGTCATCTGCATAGAGATAATTAAACCCTTGGGAACTAGTGAAGTCAGCCTGAGAGAGTAGAGGAAGAGAAGGGGAAAGGGCACAGGATGGAGCCCTAGGTTTCAACCACCCTCAGTGGACATGGCTTGGATAAAGAGTCAGCAAAGGAGTCTGGGAAGGAGCCAGCAGAGAGAGCAAGTGATGAGAATCAGGGAAGCTAAAGTCTCTAGGAGGGTGTGCTCAGCAGTGGTCGGTGCTTCCGAGAGGACAAGATGATGGAGAAGATCCCATCAGATGTGACCATTAAAAGACCATTGGGGACTTTCGAAAGAGCAGTTTTTGTTGGTTAGAGAGATCAGGAAAGAGCCAAAGGAAAGGAAGTAGAGGTCCATTTCTAGACAAACTTTTCAAGGGCATAACAATTGAGGTGAGGAGGAATGGTTTTGTGAGGGAAGAGAGGGAGGGTGTCCCAGGCAGGGGGCACAGCCAGTGCCAGAATGTGAAGCTTAGAATATTAAGTGGGCAGAACTTAGAGAAAGCCAGTTTGGCTGGATAGCAGGGTGAAGGAGGGCAAGCCTTCCTGAGACTGCAAAGGTAGGCTGGGCCAGGCTTCCTGGGCTTGAAAAATTCAACAGAAGAGTTACCATTGAATCAGAGAGGAGCTCGGAGAAGAAGTAGCTGGAGTTGACTGAGCAGGCCAAGATCACAATCAGCTCTATGACTTTGGTGACAGTGTGTTAGATGTGTGGAGGAAGCAGTCTTCTGGTTGAGAGATGATGGCAGCCTGAATTTAGACTGGGAGGGCTGGGAATGATGTGAGAGATAATGGCCAGTTTTAGGGGCCCAAAGTCTCTGAGCCTCAGAGACTTAAAGCTTGAAGGAACCTTAGAGGTGGTTGAGTCTAACTTCTTCATTTTACAGATTTGGAAACTGAGGCACAGGGGTGAAGTGACTTGCCCAAGGTCACAGTCAATAAGTATCTGAGGTATATTTTGAACCTGGGCCTTCCTGACTTCAAGCCTAGTTCCTTGTCCACTATACCATGCTGTCCTTTCTCCTGTCTAGTACAATATAAATGTCTTAGATTCTTAGTGAGTGGCTTTCAGAGCCTAGAATGGGAATTGCATGGGTCTTGTGGCTGATGTCTGTCATGCCAGTTGAAAGATGACTCCCTTTTCCTGTGCTCCACTAAAACTTGCAGATACTTTTGAAGTGGACTACTGTCTAGTTGTGGCTCCTTCCTGTTGTGTTTGTGAATATGCTTTTTTTGAACCCACAAGACTTGACATTTATCTTCATTAAAATTTCAGCAGGCTATTCTCTGAGCTGATGTTTCAGAGGAGTTGTTGGTCTGCATGGATGGAGGGAATTTCCATGCTAGGATTTCCTCACGTAGGTGAAATCATAGTCTGACTTTAAAAAAAAATAATAATGTTAAAATTCAGTCTAGGCCAGGGGGTGGGGAACCTGTGGCCTTGAGACCAGATGTGACTTTCCAGGACCTTCGATGTGGCCTGATGTGGACTGAGTCCAAGTTTTGCAGAACGAATTCTTTTATGAAGGGGATTTGTTCTGTGAAGTTTGGATTCAGTCAAAGGACTTCCCTTGAGGACCTAGAGGGCCACATGTGACCTCCAGACTGTAGGTTCCCATCCCTGGTCTAGACCCTTGAAATCAAGTTTGCCTTTGAACCAGTGTTCAAGAACACCATGAAGGCTGAATAGCCAAAGTCAGGCCCGGAGAGCTGAAAGTAGTTGGTTTTCTCCCAGCACTGACCAACTTAGCCTCCACTCCACCTCTCCAGACAGCTAAGATGGCTGTTCTCAGAGGTCTGCTAGACTCTGCCCTGTTACTGGCTCTTGAAGCCACAGAGTGTATGTCTCTCCTCAGGCAGATCCTCCACATCCTTCCATCTAGAATTTACCACTTCCTCATTACCTAGAACTTTATAGAGCTAGGAAAAAAAATAACAAAATTCATCTGGAGGAAACAAAGGTCAAGAATCCCTAGGGAACTAATGAAAAAAAGTGGGAAGGAAGCGGGCCTAAGAGTACCATATCTCAAACATATTACAAAGTTGTAATTATCAAAACTATTTAATTCTGGTTAAGAAATGGAGCAGGTGATCCATGGAACATATTAGGTCCTCAGTATGTGGAAAGAGATGAGCAGATTAGCCCTAAGATCCAAGCTCTTTCTCCCAGCCTTGGGAGGGCTCCTTCGTCACTGACCGGGCCTAAGCCTAGGGCCTGGGGAGAAGCAGATCCAGGAGAAGGGACAAAGGGGTCTGTTTCCTGGCAGTTGTTTTGTTTTTAAGGACTTGTGATTCCATTTGTAGTGTGTGCTCTGGGGAGCTTGGCCCACACAAATATTGCGTAGATGATACTCAGGAACTGTTTTTGTTTACTTTATCAGGTTTATTTTTTTTTTAATTTATTTGTTTATTTATTTTTAGTTTTCAACAGACATACAAGGTTTTGAGTTCCAAATTTACTCCCCATCTCTCCCCTCCACCCACCCCAAAACAGCATGCATCCTCATAACCACTTCCCCAATCTGCCCTCCCTTCTATCACACCCCTCCCTTTTCTCATCTCCTTCCCCTCTATTTTCTTGTAGGGCAAGATAGATTTCTATACCCCATTGTCTGTATGTCTTATTATCCTATCCAGTTGCATTTAAAAACAATTTTCAACTTTTGTTTTTAAAACTTTGAATTCCAGCTTCTGTCCCTTCCTCCCTCCTCACCCATCTCCACTGAGAAAGCAAAAAATTCAACATAGGTTATACATATGGAGCTATGCAAAACACTTCCATAACAGTCATATTGTGGAAAACTGTATTTCCCTCCATCCTATCCTGCGCCCCATTTATTCTGTTCTCTTTTTTGACCCTGTCCCTCCTCAAAAGTGTTTGCTTCTAATTACCCCTTCCTCTCATTTGCCCTCCCTTCTACCATCCCTCACCCCCACTTATCCCCTTCTCCCCTACTTTCATGTAGTGTAAGATAGATTTTCATACCACATTGAGTGAGCATGTTGTTCCCTCCTTAAGCCAAGTGCGATGAGATTAAGGTTCACTCCTTCCCTCTCACCTCCCCCCTTCTATTGAAAAAGCTTTTTCTTGCCTCTTTTAGGTGAGATAATTTGCCCCATTCTATCACTCATTTCCCTAGCCACTTATGTGACTTTTGAGCTCTCTGACAAGGTAGTTCTCTGCTTCCAGTGGGGGTGGAGGGTGTACTGTCAGCCACTTGATCCCCCCACGATCTGTGGGCCCAGAGCTCCAGAAATAGTCCTTGCCACTGTTGCTGCCCCTGCTCCTACTGCTGCGGTGGGTTCCACCACCCTGTCCACAGCCCTGGGGCTGAGGCCAGACCACTCTACTCTCTCACACAGGTCCAACAGGTTTTTTCCACTGACCTTCCAATTTGTCCTTGGCGGTTTGGGGTTGTGAAGTCTAGAAACTTCCACAGGTGCCAGAGATTCAGTCCCCCCTGAAGCCTACTTAGGTCCCATTTGTGCCTGCAGGGCCCATGCTGCGCTGCACCCTGCCCCCAGCGGTAGACACTTCCCAGTGGCCTTCCAGGCTGTTTTGGGCTGGTGATATGCTGCACTCCTTCATTCTGTGGGTTCTGCAACTCCAGAATTTGTTTACAGCAAATTTTTACAGGTATTTGGCTGGGTTTGGGGGGAGAGCACTAGCAGGTCAGTGCTGTTCCTCTGCCATCTTGGCTCCACCCCCCCACTCAGAAATTCTTGGATCACAAATTGCCTGATAACATTTAGTGGGAATAATTATGTCTTGAAGAGGCAGCATTGTATAGTGGTTAGAGAGTTGTTCTGGAAGACAGGAAGATGGCAGTTCAAGGCCCCCTTTAGATACATATTGACTGCGTGACCCTGGGAGGTGTACAAGGCACCTCTCTGCAACTTGAATGCTGTAGGGAAGTTATAAGCTTGCATTGGTAGAGGGTGTTCTTGAACCTGAAACCACAGGTTCATGCCCTATTCCTAAATGTAATCTCCTTCATTTGGATTTAGAAAAATCCAACTTTAGTGGAGGATCGAAGAGACGTGGTTTGGTAAAAACAGATTTGGGGGTTTTAGTGGTATGATATGGCTGTCAAAAAAAAGGCTGATGTGATTCACGGTTTCATTAAGAGAAGGATGAGTCCAGTCACTCCTTTGCACTACATGTTCCATGTAGATGGCCAAAGTACAGGTATGACCATGTCCCTTCTTCACTCAAGAAGCTTCAGTTGCTCCCTATTACCTCTAGGATAAATCTCTTTAGCTTAGCCTTTCAGGCCTGTTATAGCCTGGCCCCAACCTACTTCCAGACTTATTGCAATTGCTCCCCATGGTGAGGTATTTACCAACTCAGATGGTGGGTTCCACCATTCAGCACTGTATTTCCTGCTGTGTTCTGCATTTCCCCATTTGGAATGTATTGTCTTTCTCCCCTTTGTGTCTTGAAATCTTTAGCTTCCTTGAAGACCCAGTTGAGAAGCCACCTCCTGGTCCCCTTCATCATTCTTTTTCCCTCCTGAAATGACCATCTGTGTACTCATTTTTGTGCATGTTCTTGCACCCAGATGAACATAAGCTCTTCAAAAGCGGGGCTTTCTCTTTAGTTTTGGCTCAGTATCCTCAGGATCTAGCACAATGTGTACTGCAGGTACTTGTTAGATGCTTGTAGAATTGACTGCAACTTGTTGGCACTTGTAGGGCTTTTTATTGAGCGCAACTGAATTGCAGCAGAAAGTGCTGTTGTGTTTGAAAATGACATCCTTAGGGTGTACTGTATCTCTGACTTAGTGTTGTGGTCTGAAGACTTTCATGACATTGTCCACATGCTAAGAGATTGGTGGAAGCAAAGGGCCTAGCATAGCTGCCTGCTTGTATCAGGCTCCAGTCTCCCTTGAGTGCTTCCATTCCCCTTAGTTCTAAGTTAAATACTTAGGGATAATGTCCTTACTCTTCCAGGTGACTAGGGCACCATTTAGTGAAGTTTGAAAGCAGTAGGGTAGAGGCAGCATGTGGCTAGTAGTTAAAGAGCTAGCCTTGGAACCAAGAAGACCTGTGTTCAAGTCCTTCCTCTGATACATGCTAGTTGTGTGATCCTGGACAAGTCACTTAACAGAATGATAATGGGTGACTCCTGAACTTCCTGACATTCCCATAGAGGTACCATAGTACCAAGGTATCACAATACCTTGCCTGTTTGAAACTTAGCTGTTTTCCAACCTCATCTATATAGAACAAGCCTGAGAACTAAGCCAGAACCAAAGAAAATCTGAGTAGCCCAATGAGCTAAAAGCTTGCCTGTTATTTGTTTTCTTTTTTTCAGTTTTTCAGTTAAATTTTATTTTTTTAAGTGAAAATCTGCCTCATCCCCCTTCTACCTCCCTCCTCTCCCAATTGAGAAAGTCACAAAAGCAAAATCCCTGTTTTGAACATGTATAATCAGGCCAAACAAATCCCTGCAATGATCATGTCAAAAAAAAAAATTTATCTTGGTCATTGAGTTGATTAGTGTTTCAAAGTCCTGTTTGTCTTTCAGTATTGTTATTATATATGTTGTTTTGCTTCTGTTCACTTTACTCTGCATCAGTTCATACAAGTCTTCCCATGTTTTTCTGAAACCATTCCCATCCTCATTTCTTCCTTAAAATTTTTTTTTATTTTAATCAACTGAAATCTGCCTTCTTTCCCTCCCCTATATCTTCCTTCCACAATTGAAAATAGAAGAAAAACAAACCCTGTCGCGAACATTTATAGTAGATCAAAATATTTCCCCATTGACCATGTCCCCAAAATATTCATATTATTCTGAACTTTGAGTCCTTCGCTTTTCTATCAGGAGGTGAATAGCATGTTTTGTCATTAGTTCACTGGAATCCTGATTGGTCATTACTCTGATAAGAGTTTAGCACAATAGTATTGTCACATTTGTATACTGTAGCTTTTTCGGCCATTCCTCAATTGATGAACATCCCCTCAGATTTCCATTCTTGGCCACCTCAAAGAGTTTAAAATGTTTTTGTACATATAGGTGTTTCCTTCTTTCTTGATCAATTTGGGGATATAGTGATAATACTGAGTCAAAGGATATGTATAGTTTATTAGCTTTCAGGGCATCGTTCCAACTTGCTCTTCAAAATGGTTAGATCATAGCTCCACTATGTCAGCGCGCTGACAATGTACCTGTTTTTCTACAATCTCTCTGGCAGTTGTCATTTTGCTTTTTAAATCAAGTTTGCCAATCTGATGGGTGTGAGGTAAAATCTGAGAGCTGTTTTAATTTGATTTCTCTCATTGTTACTGATTTCGAACATGTTTTCATATATCTATTGATGGCTTATATTCTATTTCTTCCTCTTGGAACCGGCTGCTAATATTCTTTGTCCATTTATCAATTGGGAAATGGTTCTTATTCTTGTAAGATCTTTATTAGAAGTATTTGCTGCAAAGACTTTTCCCCTATTTACCTGCTTCTCTTCTGATTTTAGCTGCATTGGTTTTGTTTGTGCAAAACTTTTTAAATTTTACCTCCTGTGATCCTTTCCATCTCTTGTTTTGTCAAAAATACTTCCCTTTTCTGGAGATATGGCAGGTTATTTCCCCCTGCATCTCTAATTTGTTTATGGTGTCACCTTTTATGTCTAAGTTATGTACCCATTTGGGACTTATCTTGGTAGATGGTATGAGATATTGGTCTATGCCTGTTTCTGCCAGACTGCTTTCTAGTTTTCCCAGTAGTTTTGGTGGTATAGGGTATTTTTGTCTCAATGTCTGGGATTTTGGGGTTTATGAAAAAGTAGGCTGCTATGCTCATTTGCTTCTGTATGTTCAGTACATCATGTATTCTACTGATCAACCACTCCATTCCTTAACCAGCATAAAACTATTTTGATAGTATAGTTTTAGATATGATACACTTCTTTATGATACTTTAGATATGATACCCTTCCTTTCTGTTTTTTCATTATTTCCCTTGAGATTCTATCTTGACTTTTCATTCCTCAAATGAATTTTATTATTATTTTTTCTAGTTATATAAAGTAATCCTTTGGTAGTTTGGTTGGTATGAAACTGAATAAATAAATTAATTTAGCACATATTGTCATTGTCATGGCTTAGCTTACCCATGAGCAATTAATCTTTGTCTAATCATTGAGATCTGTTTTTATTAGTGTAAAAAGTGTTTTGTAGCTGTGCTCATATAGTTTTTATGTGTGTCTCAGTATGTATTTTGTACTTTCTGTAGTGATTTTAAATGGAATTTCTTTCTATTTCTTTTATATTTTTTAGCAGTAATGTGTGTTCTGTTTTGTCAAAAACCTTTTCTGCATCCACTCATGTTGTATTTGTAATTGATATAGTCAGTTATATTTATAATTTTCCTAATATTGAACTATCCCTACATTCCTAGTATAAATCCAGCTTGTCATAGTGTATTATGATTGTGATACATTGAGGCACTCTTCTTGCTAGTATTTGATTTAAAATTTATGCATTGGTATTCATTAGGGATATCAGTCTGTAGTTTTCTTTCTGTTTTGACCCTCTCTGGTTTAGGCATCAAGATTGCATTTGTGTTGAAGAGGGTATTTGGTAGAAACCCTTCTTTCCTATTTTTTTTTCAAACACTTTATCTAGTATTAGAGTTAATTGTTCTTTAACTGTTTGCTTGAATTTGCTTGTAAATCTGTCTGGTTCTGTAGTTTTTTTCCCTGGGAGTTCATTTATGGTTTACCTAATTTCTTTTGCTACGATAGATTATTTAAGTACTTTATTTCCTGTTATTCTAATCTAAGAATTTTACATTTTTATGAGCATTCATCCATTTCATTTACGTTATCAGTTTTCTTGGCATAGAGTTGGGTGAAATTCCTAATAATTTCTTTTATTTCTTCTTCATTGGTTGTGAATTACTTTTTTCATTTTTGATACTAGTAATTGGTTTTTCTTCTTTCATTAAAAAAAAACAAGTTAGCTAATGGTTTATTGATTTTGTTGGTTTTTTCCAAACTAACTCAGTTTTATTTATTAATTTATTGGGCTTTAAATTTTTGGTTTGTTTTTAATTTGGTTAATCTTCTCTTTGATTTTCTAGATTTCCATTTTGGTGCTTACTTGGGATTTTCAATTGGTTGAGTGTCCAGTTTACTTTTTAATTGCATGTACCTAATTCATTGATTTGCTCTTTTACTGATGTTTGGAGATACAAATTTCCCCTCAAGGATTACTTTGGCTGTACCCCCCAAATTTTGGTATGTTGCCTCATTGTTTTTATTATCTTTGAAGTGAAAGCGTTGATTTATGATTTTTTCTTTGACTCATTCATTATTTAGGACTAAGTTATTTTATTTTCAATTTATGTTTTAAAAAATTCTTCAGTAGCCCTTTATTGAATATAATTTTTATTGAATTGTGAAAAAATGCATTTGATATTTCTGCCTTCCTCCATTTGCTTTTGAGATTTTTATGTTCTAATACATGGTCAGTTTTTGTCAAGGTGCCATGCACAGCTGAGAAAAATGTATATCCTCCTCCCTCATAAATCCAGAGATTTATCATATCTAAATTTTCTAAAATTCTATTCAGGCCATTTACTTGTTTTAAGTTATTTTTTGGTTAAATTTGTCTTGGTTTTTGAGGGATAAATTGATGCCTCCAACCTTTATAGTTTTATTGTCTATTTTTCCCTGTAACTAATTTACCTTTTCCTTTAAGTATTTAGATGCTATGTCATTTGGTTCATATGTTTAATACCGATATTAATTCACTACCTCTGGTATCTGTTAGCAAAATTTAGTTTCCCTGTCTATCTTTTAAGTCCATTTTTACTCTTTTTTTGTCTGCAATCGTGATTGCTGCCTACTGCCTTTTTTTACTTTAGCTGAAGAATAATAGATTTTGTTAAAGCCTCTTATTTTTAACTCTGTAACCTCTTTCTGCTTCAAGTATGTTTCTTGTAAATTTCATATCATTGGATTCTGCTCTCTACTCTGTCCTATCCTCTTCTGTTTTATGAGTTAGCTGATCCCATTCCCATTCCCAGTCATGATTGTTAATTGTATATTTCCCTCCATCCTAGGCATCCGGAGATAATGAATAGACCTTACTCAGAGCTGTTTGACTCTTCTTTTATACCCATTTATAAAAAGCTGGGCTATTTGATTTCCAAACCAGATTAACAGTAGCAAATTAGAAACTGAGAAAGCAGAGAAACTGTTATCTAGTACATTGACAAGAGCGAACTTGAATTCAGCTTTGGAGTCATAAGTCCAAAAACTGACTAGTCCTTGCCCTCACGGAGGTTTGGACTTTACCTCTTCCCTGTGTGTTCCTAAGACATTGATTTCTTTTTTTTTTAATGGAATTATTTTATTTGTTTTCAGTATTTGACAATCACTTCCATATATCTTAGATTTTTTTCCACTCCCTCCCCCTTATTCTTCCCTCCCTCCCCACCTCCTCCCTGAGAGAGCATACAATCTTATATAGGTTCAACATGTACATTTGTATTAAATGCATATTGCATAGAAGAATTAACATAAATGAAGGAAACCATAAAACAAAGCAAAACATAACACAATACAAAAGAAAATGGTCTATTTCTGTCTTCGATACAATTCCATAGTTCTTTCTCTGAATGTGGAAAGTGTTTTGTCTCAAGAGTCCATTGGAAATTTTTTAATAAGACATTGATTTCTAACTAGAGAAGGGAGGTGGGGGAATATACTGGATAATAAGAAAGTGATTCTTATTGACCTTGGAGACTGGAGGAAAAGGTGTTATTAGACACATTTTCAGATTAGAATTATATTTTTCAGCAGCAAGAATCTTGCTTGTCTTTTTATAGTGTTCCCACGTTAAACTGGCCATCATATTAGAGATGGGGACCATTCCTATTGAAATTAATGTGACATTTTCAGAAAATTTCCTTTTTCAAATATTTCATGTTACCTGCTATTTAGAGTACAGAGAGAAAGGATTGGAATAATGTGAAACAAATTTTGATTAAATGAGGTGAACCTGGAATGTGTATTTTCATGCCAAAAAAGGTTCATCATCATCATCATCATCATCATCATCTTCTTCTTCTTCTTCTTCTTCTTCTTCTTCTTCACTTCCTCTATTTCCTTCCTTTATTTCTTCTTTCTTCCTCTGTGATTCTCTACAATCATGGAATCTCAAAGTTGGAAGAAACTTCAGAGTCTATCTTTCCAACTCATCCCTGAACCAGAATGTTGTCTACAATGTATTCAGAAATGGTCACCCAGCCTTTTCCTTCTCAGGGAATCCACTCCTCTCTTAGGCAGCTCACAGTGTTAGGAGGTTTTTCCTGGCATCCAGCCTAAATCTACCTCTTGGTAACTTCTTCCCATTGTGATTCTAGCTTGGGTCTTCTGGGACATGTGATAGTACTACCAGTGCTTGAAGGCAGCTGTCATGCTCATCCCTCCTTTTTCTCCTCTCCATGTTACACATTCTGTGTTCATTTGACTGTCATGATATGGCATGTTTTTAAGGTTCTTCAGTCTCCCAGTTCCCCTTTCCTAGGTGCTCTTCAGTTTATTAAGGTCCTTTCTAAAATGTGATGTCCCAAACTGGTAACAGTCTTCTAGATGTAATCTGACCAGAGCAGAGTCAGATGGTACTAACACCTCCCTAGTCCCAGGCAATGTTCTAAAGCCCCATTAGTTTCTTTGATGGCTATATTATACTGTTGACTCATATTGAGTTTCCCAGACAAAAAATCCCCTATCTTTTTCACATTAGCCATTGTCTAGCCAAGCTTCCTCTATGTCATTCTTTTGAAATGACTTGATTTTTTGATCCCAAATGTAAGACTTTACTTTTATCCCTATTAAATATCATCTGCTTATATTTGGTCCTAAGTTCTAGTCTATTGAGATCTTTCTCTGACTTCTGACTGTCATTCAATGGGCCTGTTATTGCTCCTGCCTTGTGTGATCTGCAAATTTGATGAGCATACCACATATGCCTTTATTTAAATCATTGATCAAGATGAGAACCATTGCAGGGCCTAACCTAGATTCTGTGGTGCTCCAGCTTCTTCCAAGCCGACACAGACGTGTCACTGGCAACTCTTTGGGTTGATCATTCATATGCTTCTCCAACTGCCTAATTCAACCAGCAGCTAGCCTTAATGGTTCAGAAATTCGTTTTGTCGACTGCATTCATCCTCATACTAGCCCTAATACCTGTGGAAATGTTCAAGGAATTTTCTTCCCTGACTTAATGAAGCCCATGCTCCCCAAAGCTCAGCTATTCCCTTCATTTCTACAAGAATATATCACCTGAGAAGTTCTGTTAGATGTTGGTTAAACTCTGAGGAAGCTGTATCTATAGCAGTTCTAGGAATTTTGTCCAATAAACAAGTGAGATGAATTTCCCACTCTATATTCTGGACAAACCCAGGCTGGCTCTGGGCAATCACTGGTCCCTTTTCTGGATGAAACTGCCCGAGATAAGTAAATACAGATAATATGAGAAGAAGGAACAGTAATTGAGGAATGGGGAAAAGTTTCCCTAAGAAGGCAGCATCTGAACCAAACCTTGAAGAAAACTAAGGATTTTTAGAGGCCTAATGAAGAGTGATGGCATTCCAGACTCAAGGCACAGCCTGTACAAAGATGCAGAGGTAGGAAATGAAGTTTGGATGAAAGTAAAGAGTGTACAGGAGAGTAATGGGAAATATCTGCAAATGCAGATTAGGAAGGGCTTAAAGCACCAAGAATTTTGCTGTTGATTATTTCTATCTTCCTACAGATTTCCTTGTCATGTGCAAAAGAACAGTAGACTCCAGTCATGAGATAGAATCCAGTTACTGAGGGTCATAGACCCCTAGAGCTGAGAGGGACTTTGGGAGCCATCCAGTCCGAGTCCCTGCCTGAGAACTGAATCTCCCCTGCCCCCAACCCGTTGTCCCCTTTACAACAACCTCTTTTAAAATAAATCTAAATTTAGTTTTAAAAATTTATGGTATGACAATCAACTGTGAATGACTTAGCTATTCTCAGCAATGCAATGATGCAAGACAATTCCGAAGGACTTATGATAAAAAATTCTGTCTGCTTCCAGAGAAAGAACTGATGGAGTCTGAATGCAGATTGAAATATACTTTTATTCTTTCTTTTCTTTATGCCTTTTTTTGGTCTGTTTTCTTTTGCAACATGGCTAATATGGAAATATGATTTGCATGACTGGGCATGTATAATCTATAACAAATTGCTTATCTTCTCAGGAAGGAGGGAGAGAAGAGAGAGGGAAAGAGAGAATTTGGAACTCCAAATTTTAAAAAACAAACATTAAAAATTGCTTTCACATGTCATTGAGAAAAAAAATAAAATTAAAAGTTAAAAAAACCTAGAATGTGGGTATTAGAAATTTGATAGGTTGTTTTCTGAAAAAAAGAAAAGGAAAACTTCCTTAAATAATAAAAAATAAGTAGCATATATATAGAACTTTTTCAGTTGAAAATTGCTGTTCTGTGCTCCAGCTTTCAGTTTGGAAGCTGTGTGAAATGAGTCCTTTCTT
>CM053775.1:6284690-6310144 GCA_028658325.1 Potorous gilbertii
GCAGCAAAATCTATGGAGGCTTATGGTAGGTGAACATCATGGAACACAAGCATGCTACAAGAAATGAGGAAGTACTTTTAGATAACCCTGGGAAGACTTCTATGAACTGTTGACCTGAAAACTTGGTTAAAGAAAAGGCAACAGGCTCAATGCATACATTTTATGATTTAATTAATTAATTCATCAATTCTTCATTAAAGATAACAGTAAGATAATGCATTATGGAGCCAGAAATGTTCTGGCCACTTATACAAGAATTGGGCAGCCTTAAATATGTTTTAGGACAAAGAAGATTTATGATCTCCATAAGTGATCAACTAGACCATTAGAAAGGAGTTTCCTAATTCCTAATTCACAGGTTGTAAATACAAGATAACAGAGTTTGACAAAGTTTCACATAGAAATTACGAGCCAAGATGTCTGTGTTTTCTTTACCATTAACATGCCACAACATAGTATATGTCTACAAATATTAAGATATGGAAAATGTCCCGTTATTCAAGATAGAGTCTTAGGTTAAAGGTCTCTTAAGGAATGTTAAGTCAGCCCTGGCTGGCTTTTGTCGACATAGGAAGAGGCATTCTCTGAGTTTGCTTCAGAGAGAGCAAAGAGATTATTCCCAAATTTTATATTAAACATTATCAGAACGGATACAGAGTGAAGTAAACAGAACCATGAGAGTAATGTATACAGTAAGGATGACATGAGAGAGACAACTTCGAGAGTCTAGAACTCTGATCGATAAAATCTCCAGAGGAACACCCTGACCTGGACTCAAGAAGCAGAAGGAAACAGACATTTTTGGCCACAGCCAATGCGGAATTTGTTTTGTGTGATTACGCATATGATAATGATAGCATCTAGTGGTTTTTTGTAATAAGATTTGCAAAATATTTTACATATGTTATCTTATTTGATCCTTCCCACAACCCTGTGAGGTCGGTGTTATTATAATATATATTTGTTACCAGGGTTTGTTTTTCTTTTTTTTTTCTTTTTAATGAGAAGAGGAAGTCGAAGGGAGAAAAATAAATTGTCATTAATTGAAAAAAAAAGAAAAAGAAACTCTATGTCACATAAGACCAAAAGGACAGTTCTAAAGGTGCTAGAAGGAAAGAAAACAGTGTCGACCCATTCTCATAGAATGTAACCTCCCTGAGGGCAAAGACTCTCATTTTTTTATCTGTGCACCCCTAGTGCCAGAACCAGTGCCTGTCTCAAGGTGAGTCCTTTGTACATTCTTACTGAATTGAATTGAAATATAGTCAGATTTTCAAAGAACAAGAGTACAGGAAATCCTTCCCTCTGAAAACCATGGTAGAGACAAAACCTAAAGCCAGGTGGAAGCTAAGACCCATCTCTAAATTCTGAGTCGCTGATCAAAGGCAGTTGCTACACATGCCATACTCATAGGGCCCCTGCAGACATCCTGGCACAAAATGAATCCAAACCTCATAACAATTCACTTTCAAGAGAATTCAAATGAACTGCTCTGCATAGGACTTTGAAAAGCTAAAGATTAATTAATGACAAAAAGAGAAGCCTACCTTGCAATAGTTTACTGAGTGCTGTGGACACTTGACCAGAGCCACCCTCAGGGCATGGCAAATTGCCCCTGGAATGACACTTAGAGATAAACAGACTGCTACAAGGAGTCAGGCCTAGATAAGAACTTACTGATCACCCAATACAGATATCTCTTAACAGAAAGAGAAAGTGAGGCCCAGGGAAGGGGAGAGAGTTGTCTGAAGTCACTTGGTGGTCCAGGATTAGAAACCAGTACTCCTTCCATGGAGACTTTTCCTAGAGGCTCAAGGCAGGATAGGAGGTGGCAATGCCAACAAGTGATCAAGGCTCCTAGACATCCTCTGTGTGATCACTCAATAATAAAATCGATTCTATAAGCCACTTGGAAAATCAATTGCATACCCACAACCACCATCTTCTAAGCTCACTTTAATGTGACTTCCCCTAGGTAACAAAAACAAAATGGTTGGGGATGGGGGAGTGTGGGGAGAGGTGGGAAGGGCTCATGCAGTACTGTGCTTCTAGTAATGGCCCTGATTATTTGATCTGTTAGACCCAGAGGTCCCTTCACCCTTAACTATAAGACACCTGTGGAATGCTGGACACATCCATATATAAGAGTCAAAGCTGTCCAGGAAGCCCCTGAATTGGCAGGGGAAAAGGGGAGTGAGGAGTTTGAGACCCTAACTCAGAGCTTATTATGTTGCATTTTAAGAATATTTTCCAGAGATCTTTTCTGACATTTTTACTCAGGGTCCTAGAAAGGGCATGGAACTCCAGAGCTGGAAGGGACCTTCAAAATCACTTGGGGCACAAGGTTCTTGCCCTTGCTTTCATTTGTCATGGACTCTTTGGGCAGTCTGGTGAAGTTTACAGACTCTTTAGAATAAAATCTTAAAATATATACAATAAAATACATAGTATTCCAAAAGAAGCCAATTATACTGAAGATGTAATTGTTCCCATCCAAGCTCACGGGCCACCGAAAATCTCACCAGAGATTTTTAAAAAATATATTTATTTATTTTTAATATTCTTTTCATATATGCCTCTTTTATTTTTTCCCCTTTCTACTTCTCCTTTCTCCCAGTGCATTCCTCTTTTCTCACTCATACATTTTGGGGGGAGACAATTCCAATATAATTAACTCACACTTATACCTTCTGTCTATGTAGAGAGTCTCCTTCTAACAACCCTAATAATGATAAAGTTTTTAGGAGTTCCATGTATCAGTTTCCCATGTAGAAATGTAAACAGTTTAACTTTATTGAGTTCCTTATGATTTCTCTTTCATATTTACTTATTTATGCTTCTCTTGATTCTTCTATCTGAATGTCAAATTTTCTGTTCAGTTCTAGATTTTTCATCAGGAATTCTTGAAAGTCTTCTATTTCATTAAATATCTATTATTTTCTCCTAATGGATTATACTTAGTTTTGCTGGGTGGGTGATTCTTGATTATAATCTGAGATCCTTTGCCTTCCAGAATATCATATTCTATCCCTCTTCCATTAACACGGAAGCTGCTAAATATTGTGTGATTCTGACTGTAGCTCTACAATATTTGAATTTTGTTTCTGAATGATTGTAATATTTTCTCCTTGACCTAGGAGGGAAGAGAGGGTTCTGGAATTTGGCTATAATGTTCTTGGGAGTTTTCATTTGGGGATCAGTGGATGCTTTCAATTTCTACTTTACCCTCTGGATCTAAGATATCAGGGCAGTTTTCCTTAATAATTTCTTGAAGAATAATAATTTCCTGAAAGTTTCCTTTTTCAGTCATGCATTTCAGGTAACCTGATAATTCTTAAATTATTTCTCCTTGATCTGTTTCCCAGGTAAGTTATTTTTCCAGTGAGATATTTCACATTTCCATTTTTTGGACTTTGTTTTTTGATGTCTCATGGAGTCATTAGCTTCCACTTGATCAGTTCTAATTCTTAAGGAATTATTTTCTTCAACAAGGTTTTGTACCTCTTTTTTGCCATTTGGACATTTCTGATTTTAAAGGAGTTATTTTCTTCAGTGAATTTTGGAGCTTTTTATTTTTTTACCATTAGACCATTGTGGTTTTTTAAGGTATTATTTTCTTCAATATTTCTTGTGCCTATTTTATCAAGCTGTTAATTGTCTTTTCACCACTTTTTTGCATCATTCTCATTTCTCCAAATTTTTCCTGTACCACTTTATGTCTTTCTTGAACTCTTCCACAATTCTTGTTAGGCTTGAGTTCAATTAGCATTTTTCTTTGAGGCTTTGTTTGTGTCTGTTTTCACACTGTCTTCCTCTGAGTTTGTGTCTTGTTTTTCCCTGCCACCATAGTAACTTTTTATAGTCATTTCTTTTTGCTGTTTGATCGTTTTCCTGGCCTATTTCCTCACTTTGAACTTTAGGTTAAAGTTGGGCTCTGTACACCTGGGAATGGGGAGACATTATACCAAGCTTCAGTGTTTTTCATGCTGCTATTTTCAGAGCTAGTTTTGGGGGTCTGCAAGTTTTCAGTGCTTCTAAAGTGGTGTTATCCTTGGAGAGGTGTGGTCACTGCTCTCTCTTGGTCTGTGCTCTGGTCTTTAGTCAGGAAAGGGCCATGCTCCCCTAAAGCAAAGTGCTAGTACTTGTGATCCCCTTGGCCCTGGATCTGTGACCAAGGCCCCTGTTCCCTTGTGATGGATCACAAACGCTTCTCTGTGTTCTAGAAATGCAACTCAGAACTTCATACAGGCAATAGAGTTGTCAATCATCATTGACACACCCAGTGCCAGCAAAAGGTCCCTGCAATCTCTTTCTGACCAGTAGTCTGACCTTACTATCTTTGGGTTGCTGCTGCTGTCCCAATCATCTCCCAGTCCCATGGCTGGTGCTCCTGTCACACTCCAGGCCTGTCCTGACTGCTCCTTCAAGCCTCCTATGTAGTCTTAGGCTGGAAAAAATGTCTCCCTCTGACCTTCTCTTTGCTCTGCTACTCCATAATTTTGTTGAAGATGTTACTTTGAAGTCCTTTGGAAGGGAAAGTTGGAAATATTTGGCTGTGTCCCAGCCTATACTCCTCCATTTTAGTTCCCTCACCACAGATTTCTTTTTTTTTTTTAATTTAATTAATTTGTTTTCAGTTTTCCACAATTCTTAAATTTTTCTTTCCCATCCCTCCCCAAGATGGTACAATCATCTACATGTTCTACACATACAGTCTTATTAAATACATTTTCACATTAGTCATGTCACATAGAAGAATTAAAACAAATGGGAGAAACCATGAGAAAAACCAAAACAAAAGATAACACAAGAGAAAATAGTCTGCTTCGTTCTGCGTTCTCATCCTTTCATTCTGATTCTTTCTCTGGATGTGGGTGGCATTTTTCCTCAAGAGTCCTTTCCACTACAGATTTCTTGAGTACAGGTTAATAACCCCTAATCTAGAGCAACATTTCATTTTTAACCAATGGGGAAATTGAGGCTCAGAAAGGAGTAGCTTGTTTAAAGTCACATAGATTAGTAGTGGCTAAATTGGGACTAGACCCCAAGTCTCTTAACTGACTTGGTGTTCTTCTGCTACTGCATACTCTTATCCATAAAAGTCCTGGACTTGAATTCAGGAAGACTTGAGATTAGATCCTTCCTCTGACATTGACTTGCTGTATGACCCTTCTTAACATCTGTCTGCTTCACTTTCCTCAACTATAAAATGGGGGAAATAAGAGTACCTATCTCCCAGGGTTGTTGCATGGATCCAATGAGATAATATTTGTAAAGCATTTAGCACAATATCTTTTCTTTTTCATTTTATTTATGTTTTTATTTTCAGTATTCTACAATCCCTACCATATAACTTAGATTTTTTTCCCCTTCCCTCCCCCGCTTTAGCACAATATCTTGCACACTGTAGGCATTTAACAAATGCTTATTCCTGACCTGGTCCCTCCATCTCCTGTGAGTCATTTCAGTCATGTCTGACTCTTCCACCAAGCGAGATACAAGCCAGCCCTCTATTCTCTACATTTCTACTTGTTACTTCTCAACTAATGAATTACTGTTTGGTTGTTTCAGTCCTGTTTGACTCTTCATGACACCATTTGGGGTTTTCTTGAAAAAGATACTAAAGGGGCTTGCTATTTCCTTCTGCAGCTCATTTTATAGATGAAGAAACTGAGGCAAACAGGGTGAAGAGACTTCCCCAGGGTCACACAGCTAGGAAGTGACGGAGGTCAGATTTGAACTCAAGAATTTGAGTCTTCCTGACTCCAGGCCCAGCATATATTCACTGCAGTGCCACATAACTGCTGCCTACTCCCACCTCCCATCCCTGTATGACCCTGGAGAAATCTTTCAACCTCTCTGAACCTCTGTTTCCTGAGTTGTCAAATGGAGATTAAAAGTACCTGTGGTACTTATTGCCCATGGCGGGTGTAATGCATGCAACACACTCTGCAAACTTTTGAGTGTTATTGCAATTCAGTTACTAAGATTATGATTCAATTACAATTTATAGGGGAACCAAGCCAAGTGCTCCAGTCTCATCCCAGTGACATCACCGGCCAGTTGGATCGGATGATGCATGGGAGGAGGAGGAAGAAAAGAAGGGGAGGGAGGAGGAGGCAGGAGGCATCCATGGTAGCATCTGAGCTGATTCCCTTGTGGCTATATGAGCCCCTCCCTAAGAACCTGATGGGGAGCTCTGAATTTGGATGACTTCCCAACACAAACCAAAAAAAAAAAAAAAGCTAGGCGGCCTCTACATTCCATCAGCCTGTTGTGTACAATCTGATTAGGAAGCTGTTCTGGCAGCTCCCAATTCTAGAGGCAAATGAGCAGATCCAGGGTGCTTCCCCACTCCTCTCCAGGCCTTCACCAAGCCTGGCTGATGGAATACAAGGCCGTTGAGTAAGGCACCAAAATGCAGGGTGGACCAGCTGCCACAGAGATCACATAGCTGCTGAGAGACCACCCTCCCTTTTACAAGTGCTCCCACGCACCAAGGTCCAGCTTAACCTTCAGCATACAGTTGATTACATTACATTTGACACAATTTGGCTCAGCTTTTAACAGGAGAGGGTCAGTAGTGTTTCTTGCCTTCCTGGATGAGGTGCAATCACTTCCTTTTCTCTCCTAAGAATTGGGATGCTCCTTGCTGGAAGAGGAGAAGCAATCCAGTGAGAGTGATAACATCTAGAAGCTTGAGGACCAGTCCTACCTCTGATACTTACCAGCTGTGTTAGACTGGGCTGGGCAGTCAGTCTCTCTGATCATCCCACACTAACAAAATGATAGGTCCTGGAAATTGACACATAAGAGCCTGGTACCATGCCAAAAGCCCTGGATTTAGGGTAATAGGACTAGGGTCATAGGTCATACATTTTAAGCGGAACCAGATCCTGGCTCTACCACTTACCACCTCTGCAGCCTTGGTCAAGTTATTTCACTCTCTGGGCCTCTGTTTTCTTTTCTGTAAAGTAAGCTACAGTGTTCTAGATACATATTGGCTCCTTTGTCTTACTCCCTGCCTCGAGGGTAACATTTGGGAATCTATGCATGCTTTGTTCCTTCACCTTTGCTCACAGAGCTTCCTGTCATATGAATAAGTCATTGCCACATGGTGAATATGGTCCTTTTTCTTAAGCTTGTATTTCTCCTCAGGATGATTTCTCATCATCCAGATGATTCAACTTCTGATTATTTTCCCCCTTAAAATCAAACCAAAATTTGCCAGAAAATAAATCCAAATAACTAATGCAAATGCATTGGACACAGATCTGAATACATCACCGACCCCTTCCCACTCAAAAGTCTTCAGGGATTCCCTATTGCCTCAAAGATTAAATTTAAAGCCATCAGTAAGCTGGCTCCCACTTACCTTTCCAGCTTCATTTCATGTTCCTCCTCTTCATGTGCTTTCTGGTTTAGTCAAGCTGGCCTACTAGCTGACCACTCCTCTGCATTTGCCCCATATCCTGTCCTCCCTCACGCCATCTGCCTTGTAGAAGCTTCCAGGAGAGCAATTTCATAGCTTTAAATTTTACATTTTTCTATCCACGCCCTACCTTGTCGAGAGAATGAAAACTCTTTGAGGGCAAACATGGTTTCTTTTTTGGCCTTATATCTCCAGCATCTTGCCTGTAAGAGTTGCTTAATCGATGTTTGTCAGCCTAAATTGAACCACTGAAAGCAACAATTTCCAGTAACATCTCACTTGAGGGATAAAGGGTTTGTTTTCCAGGTAATAGTCATGGTAATAGAGAACCCTTATATGGCCCCTACTGGACATCAAGCACACTGTACTAAGCACTTGACAGGTATTATCTCATTTGATCCTCACAACAACCCTGGGAGGTAGGTGCTGTTATTACCTCTATTTTACAAATGAGGAGAGAGGATTCTGGGAAGACAGCAGGATAAGGCAGAAGATGACCTGGCTCTCCCAAACTCTACCACAAACAATTTAAAATAGTCCCAAAGTGAACTTTGAGTGGTAGAAATAATTAAGTTGGGGTAAACAAGTCATCCAGTGGAAGACAACTTGGGAGGATGCTGGGAAAAATGGAAGAAGGTGGGGGAGGGAGCTGGGGGCTGGATGGTTTGGCCTGATTGAAGTGCACACACCTCCAGGCTGATGCTGAGGAATCCACACAAAACAAACCCAGGCAGCTGTGGGAGGCCCACAACCTCTGCTTCAGTAACTTTCACCTCTGGGTAACGAGGGACCAAAGGTGGAATGGCAGATTGGAGGATGATTGGGAGGGGCTGCTGCACCAAACAACAGGCCCAAGGATGCTGACCTAACAAGGTCCCAAGCTGTTGTTGCATCCTGGGTCATCTCCAGTCATCCTGATGAATATCTGGTCACTGGATCCAGATGGCTCAGGAAGAGAAAGTGAGGCTAGCAACCTTCCACAGCCCTGCCTCACTCAAAACAAAGTCAAGTGCAAGTCATGTCATCGTTTCTCTGATGTCATGGTCATCTTTGAAAACAAAGGACAAACACAAATGGTGGCCTTCTCTAGTGTAGGGGTGGAAAGGGATGGACATGGTTTGTAACTTGAAATGTAACAAAAAAATAATTAAATTGAATTTTAATAAAACAAATTAGAAAACTGAAGCAAATAGAGGCTAAGTGACTTGACCAGGAACACACAGCTAGTGTCTGAGGCCAGAGCTGAATTCAGGTCTTCCTGACTCCAGGCCCAGTGTTCTATCCAGTGCACACCCTGACTCAGGCTTACCCCCTTTTAGCACCAATATTGATTTTACTTTTATAGTCATGTGTAAATTAACTGGGATAGAGTAAAATAATTAAATTTATTGACTTACAGAATCAATCTCATGAGTTTTTGCATTGTTACCAAACTTTTCAATATGCAACAAGTACCTTTTTTGTTTGGTCTTGAGTTCCCAAGATTTAGGTACATTCTTTAATTTTTCATCATAAAATCACATTTTTACCACCCTGGTTATTAAGTATACCTTTGATAAACATTCCATTTGTCCAAGACTAGCCTCAATCATGACCCATAGTTTTTCAAAAGGATTTAAATTGCGCAGGTTTCCAGGCCATGGAAACAGGTTTATCTCCGCCTCTTGGATATATTTCTTAATTCCTCTTAACTTATAGAATGATTTCAGGTCACATTGAAGTGTTCCACCTCCATTTGGGAATTTTGGTGACTCCCAAAAAATTCATCTTTTCTGGTTTTTTTGGTATAGTTATCAGAATTCATCATTCCCTTGACGCAGACAAGACTTTGCAGCCCACTAGAAGTAAAAGCTCTCCGACGCATTTTTGGAAGGGGAGAAGGGGCCTGATGAAGATAACCAAGCCTTATAGGCCCACCCGGACAGTGGGTTTGGTACAACCTTGAAGGAAAAAGGGAATTTAATCAATAAAAATGACCTTTTTTCTATCTTCAGTATTCTTGTCATTGTCATCTCGCTTATGACAAAACAACTTTATTCATTCATACCAGCAAATAGTATCTGGTTTTTCTTTTATTGGTCTTCTCTCTGCTTTTCAAATTTCAAGAAGCCTTCATTGTAGACCAAATAGTAGTTACCCTTCCAGCTAACAGATCCCTCTGGAACCTAGAGGCAGCTAGGAGGTGCCACAGTGCACAGAGAGCTGAGCCTGGAGTCAAGAACACCTGAGATCCAATCCAGCCTCACACACTTCCTATCTATGTGAGGCTGAGTCAGTCACTTTACCTCTGTCTACCTCAGTTTCTTCAACTGGAAAATGAGGAGAAACATAGAACCTACTTCTCAGGGTTGTTGTGAGGATCCAATTAAAAAGTATTGTGAAACAATTAGCACAGCGCTTGGCACATAGTAGGTGTTTAATAATTGTTTCCTTCCTTCCTTTGGGCTTTGCTTATTTTCCAAGAACAAATTAAGCAGTGATTTCCATTTTCAACTACACTTTGTGCTTGGATGTGACTGATTCTGTCTTGAATGATCCTTGCAATGCTTCACCACCATTTGCTGCAATATCTCTAATAGTCATTTAAGTATGCTCTCTTATAGGCATAATTTTTACACATTTACTTGCAGTAATAATAGCCATTCTTAAAAATCATAGTATTAAAAACATGGCAAAAGAGAGTAATTAAACATGTGGGTCTATAAGCATAAGGTCTATGCATGTATAAGATATATATATATATATATATATATATATATATATATAACATATATATATTATAAACACACACTATAGTTGTCCTATATATGACACACATATATATCATTTCATTGTGAATATATATATCTTTGTGTGTGTCTCTGTGTGTGTGTCTGTGTATTCATATTTGAGCATTCAACCAGCAAGAATTAAAGGTGAGGAAAACTGCTCCAGCCAGTTTAGCCCAGCCAAAGTCAGGCATTCTGGACCAAACTGGTTATAAGGAACCCTGAGTCTACATCGCGACGCAAGGATGAATAGAAACTCACGCATATTACAATTGTTCTTATAAAATGAAATGATATCACAACTATTGCTTAACCCAAGTGTATTGCATGCTACAGAGAGAAATCTTTCTAAAAGGTTAATGGGGCATGTTGAATAGACTTTTCCTTAATGACTACAGGTCTTCATTACAGACATGATGTAACCAGGCTTTGTACAATGTAATGATAGCCTCGGGAGTGTTGAAATGAGCAGCACTGTTGGCTCATTCACATAATGGCCCCAGACCTCTAAGTTTGTCTCCACTTAGTTCTAGGCTGTTGGCTGTTACCTCATCTGCTGTCTCTGAATTGGCCTCTGGCAGTTTATCTCATTCCCTGCTCCCATCTTCACTCCCCACAAAATGTGTTTCTTTCGATCTGTAATTGGCTGAAAAAGCTTCCGATTCTTGCTTCATTCAGCTTCGAGGCCCTTGTTGCTTATCTGAAGGCCCGGACCTCTGTTCTGCCTGGGTGAGATTGCTGGACACTGGACCTCCAGAGAAGTGGGCCACTGCTGTAATTCACATTTCCTTCAGATAATTGGCTCAAATGTAGGCCTGCCTGCCAGCCATGCACACAGACAAGTAAACCTTATAATTTAGTGAACAGATTGTTTGCATTAAATATAACTGCACCAGGAAGCAAGACATAATAGAGAGCCAGGGAGAGTTTGATATGCAAATGAAAAGCCTGTGATATTGGAGAAAGTGAGGCAAGAGAAAATATGTGCCAGGTTCCAGTCCTCCATTCTCAGGTGTCCCATCGACACTGGACATTTCCTGCTTAGGCTTCCAAGGCAGTCTGTGCCACTTGCCGCTTGGGGGTGGGGGGTGAGGGTCGGGAGCTTATAGGCTCAAGAGGCCCTAGGGGAGGCCTTGTGACAGATGGGCCAAGTTTAGCAGAAAGCAGGGCTCTTGCTACTCTCAGAACTGTATTCGCAATTGGCTTACCTGAGAAGAGGAGTTCGTTCTGAGTCAGCCAGTTACATGGATGCTCCATGTTAGGCTTTTACCGAAATGGTAATGACGAGAGGCTCACATAGTCATAGGTTTCAAGCTCTATGGGATGTCAGAGCACTTCTAGTTTAGTCCCTTCCTTCACACAGTTTATGTTTCCTCCAGGAGAATGTAAGTTCCTTGAGGGCAGGCACAGTTTTGTCTGTGTTTTTATTCCTAGAGTGGGACATAGTGCCTAGCATAGAATAAATGCTTAATAAATGCTTATTGCATTGAACTGAACAAAGAAACTGGGGGAAGGGAAGTGACTTACCCAAGGTCACAAACATAGATCCAGCATTCAAACCCAGGGCCCTGGACATTGGAAAGAAACAAAATATGGCACAATCCAGAAATAATTTCCCATCTTAATGTCACCTTTCCCCTCATACTATCAATGGTGAGGGGCCCCTCTGGGGAAGACTCTGAGGACCCCAAACTTGATCTCCTCCTCCTTCTTTTGCCACTATTGAGTTTGAGCATTAACTCTCTTTGTCCCATGTCTGTTGAACGGCAACTGAGGCTGAAAGGCCGTGGGCTAATATTCCTCTGAACAGTCTTAAGCAGCAAAGAAAAAGCCTCCATTTGCCTCTTCTCAACCCAGAAAGACAATTGTGTTTTCTCTTTTTCATAAATAAGAAAAATGAAGCCTCACATTTCCCAGCCCTGCTCCCAACTTAGCTTTGAACTGGTCCAAGACAAGAATTGGCACTGGGCCTGGGACCTCAATGGGACAGCGAGTTCCCAGGGGAGGAAACTCCTTCTACCACTTCCATAAAATGATCTGGATTGTGAATCTGAACTGTTCTAAGTGGCTTGGTCACTTGAAGGGACTTGGAGCTTTCAACACTATGGGGGGAATGTTTACGAGCTGCTGGGAATTTTGTAGCATGACAATACTTTCATTCATTTGAAGCAGCTAGAGATGGAGCAGATAAAGTACTGGACCTGAAGTCAGGAATGCAAGTTCTGTCTCAGACATTTATAACCTTTGTGACTCTTAGCAAGTCACAACCTTACTTAACCTGTTTCCTCATCTGTGAAATGGCTATAATAAAAGCACCTACTTCCTGAAGTTGTTGTGAGAGCAAATGATATAACGCATGCCAAGCCCTGTCTAAGGGCTAGTGACTATGACCAATTGGGTCTCACTGTCTTATAAACAAGGGCAGTAGCTGGGGATGGTTTTCCAGGCTGACCAAATGGTCCATACAGAAGGTGGTTGTGTATTTCCTGGAAGAGAGTATATGTTTTACATATATGTTTATATGTGTGTGTATGTTTAATATTATATTACATATCATACTACATGTAAATGAAAAACCAAGACTCTAAAAGAATGAAGATGAAACATACCACTCACCTTCTGACAGGGAGAAAAGTGATGAACTGAAAATGCAGAAAGAGCCATACATTATTGGTCATGGCTAATGTGGGAATTTCTTTAGCCAGACTATGTAGCTCTGTATTATTTTTGTAGCTATATATGGATTTGTTTTCAAGTTTGCTTGTTTATTTTTTTTTATTTGCTCATTGTTGGGGGGAAGTGCTAGTGGGAAGGACAGATTAATAAAAGAAATTGTGTTACTTAAAAAGTAAAAATAATAAACTATTTTTAAAAGCTGAGCCTTCCTTTGTTTCTGGGAGAGGCTATAGGGTCATTGAAAGCACTGAGGCATTTCCCAAACAGACCCTCATCTCCCCGGGGTCTCCACATGGAAGGCCACTAGCTTGGGTTTGCAGCTTCCATGGAATTCATCTTTCCCCCCTTTTTTATTGAACATAGCATTTAAACAAAGCCATGCTCATCACTGGGGCTGTGTTAGTGCACAGAAATATGCCATCTTCCTCCCTGGCCTCTTGTCATCCTTACGAATGCACCCAACCCAACCAAAATGGCCAACGGCCTCCAAACTTCCTTTCTTGCTTGTGATGCCAGAGGTGCCAGTCTCCACAAGAGGCTGTTCAGGGGCAGGGTATACAGCAAAGGGCAGGAGAACATGCTGGTGGTAACTTTAAATCAAATAAGCAGACAAGGTGTCTTCTCTCAGAGAGTCAGATTGGCTCCCAATGAATCAAAGCAGGTTTCCATGATGCCTGGTTGATAGGTCCTTGCCACCACCACCCCCAAACCTGAAGAGTACAGAAAAGTACAGGGAAACCCACAAGCTACTGGGAAGGGGCCCAAGTCAGTGTGAGGGCAGTCCTGCCTACACCCTCATACCAACAGTTTCAAGCAGCTAGGGACATGCTGACATGGGAAGTCACATACTCCCAAGTGCCCTTTAAGAAACAGACTGTGTGCCCACTTTCAGGACTGCTTCTTCTTTCATTTCATTGCTGGGGGAGAGTGCCAGAGATGGGGAGCTGACACAGGGGCAGCTTCTCCTAACACCTGCTGGATGCTATGAAACCCACAGGGATCCATTCCACTCTCAAACTTGACTTTGCTCAACTTGCCCCAGGAGTTTCTTTGTGGTGGGTAAGCTGGAACTCACTGGATACCACACATACCCTTGCTTTTAGGCTGATTAAAGATCTTAAAGGCTGCCTTTGAGAAAAAGCCTATAGCTAGCATCCCTTCTCTGCTACATATGACTTTAGGAAAGTCACTTAACCTCTCTGGGTCTTAGTTTCCACATCTGTTAAATAAAGTAGTTGAATTGGATTGCTCCTGAAGTCCCTCCTCACCCTGATCTATGACCGTAATTGACATGCTGACTACATCATGTAACAGGGCTTTGTAAACCTTTAAGTATCATATACATTTCTATCATCATCATCATCCTTCTTGTTGTTGTTGACTTTAATGCGCAGGTTGATTCAGTAAGCATCTGAGGACAAAAAGATGCTTAAAATAGTGGGGCACAGAGTTCAAATCCCATCTCTGCCACCAAAGGGCCCCCTGGAGTGAGGCACTAATATCTCTGGGTCTCCTCAGTGTCTTCATCTGTAAAATGAAAAGGTTGAGCTCTAGTATCTGCAATCCCTGCCCTGGTAGCTGTAGAATCAAGTTGAAGAGACAAAATTCAGCCTACTGTGCTCTCCAAAGGTGGGATGTGAGGCTAATCAATGGCATGAGCTAAGTGGTCGTGGGGACAAAAGGATCATCATGGACAAAGTGAGCAGGGGACACTTCATGGAGTAATCAAAATTTGAACTAGATCCTGGATGATGGCAGAAACTTGTACAGGCAGAAGAGAGGGGAAATGGCATCTCAAGTGGTAGATGCAGAGTGTGTTTTAAAGAGGAGGGGTATTAGAGGCAAAAATGAGCATGGTATGTTTGAGGGATAAGAGAACAGATTGTGGGGCATGGGGCAGAAAATTTTTCTCCTGTCATAAGAGGAAAAACAGTTGGAAAGGTAGGTTATGGTGGCTGCAGAGGGTCTAGAATGCCAGGCTAAAAAGAATTTAGACTTTATTCCCTGAATTATGGGGGGTGGGGATGGGGGGCAGGGGATGGAAGTTTTGGAGCATGGAAGTGATATGATAAAAGCAGCCCTTTAGAAATATTCATTGCTTTGTAGGATGGAGTGAGGTGAAGGGAGAGAAGGTTACCCCAGCCACTAGGGTAACCAACTCTGAGGCCACTGTACTGATGAGGGTGTGAACAGGGAACAAAGGGAAAGTCTTACATTGGGGTTCAAACACAACTTTAGAAGTACAAGATGGGGTGGAGGGGGAAGGGGAATAGGAAGCAGAGTATCTGAAAAGTGTGGTGGCATGCAAACTCGCTGAAGTAATGGTGTGTTCTGGTGTGATCTTTGACCATGTGAAGAACGATGGTGTCCAGGCCTAGGAAAGTGATCATCCCACCATCCTTTGCTCTGCCAGAACTCTATATGGAATATTGTGTTTGGTTCTGGGGGCCGTGTTTGGGGAGGGACATTGAGAAACTGGAGGATGTCCAGAGAAAAGAGTCTAGAATGGTGAAGAGTCTTAAAATCATGATATATAAGGACTATTTGAAGGACTTAGGAATGTTGGGCCTAAAGAGGAGGAAACTTAGGAGGGGATGCATGGTAGCTGGAATCATTCCAAGGGCTGTCATAATGAAGAGAAATTAGTTTTGTCCTGCTTTGCCCTGGAGAGCTGAACTAGGGACAGAGCGGCAGATCTAGGTTGGATTTCAGAAAGAATTCCTTAACCTTGAGAGCGATCCCCAAAGCCAAATGGACCTATTTGGAAGGGAGTAGGTCCCTCCTCACTAGAAGGCATCAAGCGAAGACTTGAGCACCAGTGGTTAGGGATTTCACAGAGGTATTCTCATTCAACGAGGTGGCTTCTGAGTTCTCTTCTGACTCCAGGATTCTGTGAAATGATGAAGAGAGAATGAATGTGAGAGACATTGTCTTGAAGCAAGAATGAACAGAATTCAATGACAGACTATATTGTAACCAAAGTACATGAGAGAACTTAAAATTCAACCCAAGTCTGAGCGACTGAGATAAGAAAATCAAGCCACGGAGTTAAAGGGGAATGTAAGGGCGCAAGAATGGAGATAATGAGATCAATTTGAGACTTACTGGATTTGAGGTAACAGCTGAGCATGCAGGGAAACATCTACTTGACAGATGGAGATCCAGATTTGATGATTCATCTGCAGATAAGCGAGGGGTAAAACCATGAGAAAAAATGAGAGCGTGAGTCTAAGAGAAGATAAGCCATCTACAGAGGACAGGTAGCCAAAGATGCAGGAGGAGAGCCGGGAGAGAACAGTTTCATGGAAGCCAAGGGAGAAGAGATTATCTAGAAGGGGAAGGAAGGTGACCAGATGACAAAATCAATTACTATGAAGGATGAAGACCAAGAAAAGCTATTGGATTTAGCTTGAAAGAAGTAAATGGTAACCTTTGAGAGCAAAATATCAATAGAATGGTGAAGACAGAAACCAGATTACCAAGGGTTAATGAGGATAGTGTACGCCTACATAGCATAACAGATTTAAAGTCACCAATGATGGCATTTCCAACACAGCCTGCTCCTTTAAAGCCAGAGGGGTTTGCTGTACTGTAGAGAGGCAAGAGATGTTGTGGAGATAGCATTGGTAAGATTTGACAACTGATTGGATATCTCTCTTCAGAGACAAGAATCAAAGTTTCTCAACCTGGTGACTGAACCAACGGTGGCACCTTCTATGAACAGGGAAAGAGGAGCAAGTTTTGGGGAAAAGATGATAAGTCCTGTTTTGGACATGTCAAGTCTGAGTTACCCATGGGACATCCAAGTAGACTTGTCCAGCAGGCATTTGGGAACGTGGGTTTAGGGCACAGGACAGTATATGAGCTGGATTTCTAGATTTGACTATCATGGTAAATTTCCTGTAGGGCATGACAGTTGATCTGAGCCCAGAAGGAGGCTATGGATTCAAAGTAGTGGAGATGAGAAAGGAATATGCTGCAGTTATACAGGTATCCCTGTACAAAGGCAAGGAGATGAGAGATGGAGTGCTAACTCCATCTTAACAGCCAATTTGGCTAGAACACAGAGAGAAGCTGTTATTATCTGTCCTCTTTCTTCAAGAGTCCACTGGTATAGGGCAGAAAGCCAACTCTCATTAAAGGAAAAACAAATCCACAGCCAAATCCTGTGGTTGCAATAGAATACCATCAGCCCTTTGAGCCAAGCTTTTTCTGTCTTTTACCAGCACAAATATTCCAAAGGATCTGTGATATAGTTAATATGAGTCTTTCCTCTAACAATGCAAATGGCCACTCCTCCTTGCCTGCTTGTCAATCCTATCCAATGTGATAGAAACCTTCCCATCCTTCTCTTGCCATTTCAAAGATGCCACTGGAGCATGAAGGCAGGCAAATAAGAATAGCAAGAATAGTGGGAGACAATAGCCCAAAGGGAAAGACATTCCTCCTCGAAGTCCCCAATCAATAGATGATCAGGGTGTATGATCTTAGACGCTGTGAGACTCTTGCTAAGTAATGGAACCACTTCCAAGGTTCCATGGTATCTAGAGTCTCTGTTATCTTGGAATAACAATGCTGGGCTAAACCAAATGGGAGTGAGTGGTTCTGGGCATCTTTTAGAGGGCAGTGAGCAGGTTCAACATTTTGGGGAAATGCTGGGGGAAAAAAAACATAGACACATGGTCTTCCTTTTCTTTATTTTCTCTTTAAAGGTGACTTGTTTCCATGACTTCCAATGGCTTCTAGGATAAAATAAACTTCTCTGCTTTGCATTTAAATGCATTCCAATCCTGGCCCAGCCTATCTTCCCCAGATTATTTCAAGGTACTCTCCCTCATGCACTCTTTTTGTCCTCCCCCATGCCTGGAATGCTCTGCCTCCTTACTTCTTACCTGCCACATAGTAGAAATGCCACAGAATAATACGTTTTGCTGACCAACGGGCTACTGTTCCAAATACACAACATTCTTCCTCCTGTTTGAAACACTGCCCCAGTTGTCCTCCAGAATCAGTTCCAGGGCCTCCTCCTATACAAATCCTTTCCTGTTACCCCATTTATCAGTCTCCATTTCTTTTCAACTAAAATACTTTGTATTTACTCCGCATATATTTGCTTCCTCCTTATTGCTTTCCATGCTATTTCTCCCAGTAGAATGGAAGCTCTTTTAGAGCAGAGTGGACTTTTCTTCCATCTTTGAACCTGTAGTGCTTGGCACAGTGTGTGGCACCTAACAAGTCACTGATCAATGCTTGTTGAGTCAAATTGAAACATATCACTTAGACTCAACATTACCATTGGGGCCAGATCTTATTCTATGCATTTTGTGACTTTACCAAAGTGAAGCTATCAGTTGACCCTTTGGATCTAGGTCCTTTAACTGAGTCATCATATTTTCAAGAGTTGGAAGACTGACCATCCAAATAGTTCTTTGCCAGGCTGGCTAGACATCCAAAGAAAACAAATGCGGGGTGGTGGGAAGACTGCTGAAGGGGAAAACTGGCATCTTACAGGAAAAGGATGACTCATCTGCCATTGCAATGACCAGGTACCCTGGAGAGGACCTACATTTGGCCAAGCCATTGTTATTCTTTGCTTACAGCACTGGTAATGGTGCAAAATGTGTAACTGAGACCAAGCTATATCATGGTCAGGTTGGAAAGTAACTTCAAGAAAGCCAAGTGATAGCTCCTCTGGTGGTGAAGATTTTGACAGTGAATGGAGGCAATGTTACACAGGAGCAATGGACTTGAGTCAAAGGGCCATGCTGTCCTAGCTGTGAAAGCCCAAGAAGGGCAGAGTAGCCCATGTGAAAGCACCAGGAGCTGGATGCAAGCAGAAGAGTGGTAAAAGGCCCTTGTAGCCAACAATTCACTGTGATGTCTGAAGTCTTTTACGTCAGTCACTACTTAAAGCAGAAGCATTTCAGGCTCCTACCAAGACATATGTACGTTCAACATTATCGCCTACCATATTAGATTTGATTCAACAGAATATAATTGAGATCATGACACATATACCCATGATTACCAAGTGGCCATGCCTTATTCTCGTTTATGAACTTAGTGATTCAATATAGTAGGGGATAATATATTAAGAAATTACTAGTCATTAACAACTTAACACAAATAAAAGTATTGATTAGTCAGCCAATAATTCACCTAGGGAGACACTGAGGGAATGGACCTGCTATGACTAGGTTGTAGGCTGTTTGCGGGGAATGTAGGCCGTGAAGGCTGGATGGGGAAATCTAACTAACTAGTTAGAAGGGCCTGACTATATAAAACCAATGTACCCAAACTCCAAGCTAGGAGGTTAATAAGGAGGGGGGAAAGACAGTTCTGAATCTTGGTTTCCCTAGTGCCAAGAGGGGACAATTAAGGGAATGAAGTTCAAGTATACAGTCCAAGGTCTGCTTCAGGAGACCCAGATGCAGTGTGCACAAATAGCATTAGTCTCCATTGAGAGAGTACTTTATAATTTACAAAGCACTCTTAAAACAGATGGGAAACCAAGTCTAGGTAGACAGGCCAGTGGGCACTCCAGGTGACTGCACAAAGACAAGACCCAAGGGATCAGGAAGGAAGCAGACTGCAAATAAGGCATAGGCCAGGCAGGGAAGGGAGAGGGGTCCCATACAAGTAAGAACCAATCTCCCAGAAGGGCTCCATTCTTGGTCTGAGGGTAGAAGCTGGCTGACCTCTGCATGATTCCCCTTGGCCCTGTCTGAGGTAGGTAGGTCAGTGTTATCAGAGGTAAACTGAGAGACAGAGGGGTCAGGGCTCACCTCAGAGCTCTGGAAGTGGCCAAAGCAACCAGTTATGGCACAGATACTAATCTAGGCTGACCTGAAAGGAATTCAGTCCAATTCAGCAAGCATTGACTGAGCACCTACTATGTGTTGTTAGAATGGGACCTCCTTGAGAGCAGAGGCCATCTTGTGTTTCTACTGGCATCCCCGGTGCTTAGTACATTATTTGGCACAGAGTAAATGCTTAATAAGCCCTTTTCCCATTCATTCATACAATGGGGCCAAGCCCTGTGTGAGACTCTGGGAAAAACAGCAAAAGAAATGATAATCCCTGACCTTGAGGTGCTTTCACTCTCCTGGGCAGATGCAGCAGGTCATACTGTGGAGGCAAGTAGTTGGCTTACTGGCCTGTCATGGGTTAGAATGGCCCACTCGCTGGCGGCCCCTAGTTGCCTCTGAGCCATATCTTTCCATCTCTGGTCACTCTGTGGCTTCAGGTTCAGTTCGTCAGGAATCAGCTGGCCTATTTCCTTCCCACCCCACCCCCCTTTCGCAGATGCCTTGGGAAAAGGGGGAGGATTTCTTCCTGAAATAGAAAGCAAGCCCCTCCAGAGTCAGGGGCTCAGCTGGCGTCCTGGGCCCTGTGGAGCCAATGAGGAGGCCCAGGGGCAAATCCCAGCTGTTCAGTACTTTTCCACACAGACCCTGAGAGGTACCAAACTCTCCCCTCCGGATGCCAAGGGAATTTGGGGTCCATTCAGTGAAAGAATGCTGTGCACACTGGTGCCTCCCATGTCTGGAATGACAGCCCCCCTTTCACCCAGAATAGGGAAGTCGAGACTCTTGTAGTGCCTCTGCTCCCAGGGTCAGGGTAGGGGCATCGCCTTGCACACTTAAGTTTGTCTGGTCGTTGTCGGTGTTTGCCCTTCACTTAAAGAGGACCTGGCAGCGTGGTATCTCCAATTGTGAGGCACTGGATTGAAATGAGGCAGAGTTGCACAATCACCAGCCTCACACTCTCTCCCTGAATCATCAAAGTCCGGAGGCAGGACAAAGTCAAGATGACTGCCCGTGGATGACCTTGGAGTCTTCAATGCCTGACCAAACTTGAAGCTCTCTATGGTACCTGCTTCAGCCGCCTTCAGAGCCATTGGAACAGATTGTTCTTATCCACCCATTCCGCTGGGGGAATGCTTGGGGTAGACACCCCCAACTCACTTGGGTTTGAGGTCCATCAGTCATCCTGAACCTAGTTTGGCCCATCTGCTGAGACTGTTTTGCTGGGGTGTGACTACTATGCATACTACAGCATCTTGGAGTCACTGGTGAGAGTTAGGTGACAGAAGGACACCAAAGAGAGATGAGCAGCTGTGCAGAGGGCTCAGCAAACCCTCAGCCCAGAGGTGCTGGTCACTCCATACAGCTCTTTGTCTGGCTGCAGCCCTCTGCGACCATTAGGGCTAAGTGGGATAATAGAAGGATTGGAGCTGGGTTAGAGTTAAAGGAGTTGTTAGACATTTTGGAGAGGAGGGGAGGGGAGGGGAGGAGAGAAAAGATGGAGATCTAACAATGGGGGGTAGAGATGAGGAAATGCTTCCAATAGGAGGTAGTACTTGAGATGTTCAAAGATTTCATAAGGTGAAAATGGCAGATGAATGAATGAATGAATGAATGGAAAAGCAGGTATTAAGTGCTTAGTACAGGCAAAGCACTGTGTTAAGTGCTAGGGATGTGAACAAGAAAACAAGCCTGTCCCTGCTCTCCAGGGGTAAGCAGACACATAGAAGAGGTTTTCAGCTGCTAGACATGTGGCAGGGTCCAGCAGACGATCCTGAGAGGAAGCATCAGGACACGTGGCCATGCCTGATCTTTAATGTCATTTTCATCAATAAAGTCACATCTATTTCTTATGTAGAACCACTGGAAGTGCCAAGAACTGCAGTGATGAAAATGATTTTTTTTCAATTTATTTTATTTTTAAAAATCCTAACCTCAACAAACACCAAATAAAACAAGTATTACACATATATTTTGGAGCATGAGAAGATCACACATGAAATTGTGAACTTCCATTGCACAGAGCTTGTTTTTCTTTTTAGGTTTATAATAAATTCAACTTGTAGCTTTCAAAGTTGTTGTTTGTTTGTGATTACTGCTTGTAGGGTATGGGGCCTGGAGTCAAGAAGACTCATCTTCCAGAGTTCAAATCTGACCTCGAAAACTGACTAGCTGTGTAACTCTGGGCAAGTCATTTTACCCAGTTTGCCTCAGTTTCCTCATCTGTAAAATGAGCCAGAGAAGGAAATGGCCAACCACTCCAGTATCTTTGCCAAGAAAACCTCCAATGGGGTCACAAAGAGCCAGACACAACTGAACAACAATAACACCTTTGGGTTAGCTTTTTATTTAAAGGCAGATTGTAGCGGGGGTGGGGAACCTAAGCCTCCCTTTTTCTCCTACCTCCCCCATCAACTGAAAAAAAAACAACAAAACCCCCAAAATTCTCATAATAAATATGTACAGTTAAATGAAACAAATTTCCACATTGACCACAAAACCTTTCTTTTCCAACTCTTTAGTAGCTACATCTACTGAGGAGGTAGGGGCTGTAGCACATGCAGAGACAGCTTCGAGGTCATGTCTCCACAAGTCCTGAAGCTGGCTGCAGGGGCTGGGCTGGTAGTAGGACTGGAGCTCTGAGGAGAGAGTGCATTCCAGGCACAGGGGAGCGCTCATAGGATCTATCTGGAAATGGAAGAGACTTCAGAGGTCATTCTGCTGAGGAGACACCTAAGCCTAAGGACCAACGTGGCCAAGGTCACAGAGAGAGTAAGTGACAGACAGGATCTGAAGGCACATCCTTAGACTCCAAATGTTCTGGGAAATGGAATGTCAAGATTAGGGAACAGGTGGCAGATCTGTTTGGCTGACAGAAATGCGTGAAAGGGCTAAAATGGAAAGTAGGCGATCCCAATCACTTGAAGGGCTCTTTTTGATGAGGAGGAGGGAGACAGGAAGAGCCTGGAGGCAAGAGCATGAGGCAATGCCTGAGGAGGGTGTGCCTGCCTCTAGGCATACTGGCAAATAAATAGGAAGGGGTTTTAAAAAAGTTTTATTCATATCTTCAGCTTTTATATCATAGTCACTTCTGGAAATATGATCCTACCCCTCTTCCCTAAAGAAATTTTCCCTTCAATGAAATAAAAACTGAATAAATGTATTTATTTAATGGTAATTTATTTATGAATATTATTTATATTTTAATTTATTTAATTGTAATTTAATTGTAAGTATAATGTTATAGCATTTATAATAATAAATTATATCAAGTGCTTGTTATGTGTCAGGCATTATATTAAACACTTGAAGATACAAATGCAAAAAAACAAATTAGTCCTTACCCTCTCGGATGTTATATTTTAACTGAGAAGACAATGCATAGCTGAGGAGAGGTGGTTGGGTCTGAAAAATCAGAAATGGTGTTCCCTTGTCACAAAGAAAGACAATTAGGTCAAAATAGCCAATACAATGACAAAATCAGATAATGTCTACCACATTCTACCCTAGTAGCACCCACCTCTCTGCCAAGAGGAGAGAGATCTGTTATCTTTTCTGTTCTCTGGGGCTATTGCTGCTTTATCAGTTGCTCAGAGTTCACTTTTCTTTAAGCAATCTTTTCATTTACTTTCTTCTTAGAGGGTTGTTCATCCACTCAATTTCACTTCATACAGATCTTTCCATATTCCTCTGAATTCTTCATATTTTCTTACTGCCCAATAATATCCCATTCCTTTTAGAGATTTTTCATCTATTCCCCAATCAATTGCTACCACAATTGCTGAGAGTACTACTTTCTTTTTGTCTTTGACCTCTTTGGAGTATATTCCCAGTAGTTGGATAACTAGGTCCAAGGGTATGAAAAGTTCAGCAACATTTCTTGTAAAACTTAGAACTGATATCAAGACCACCAACAGCTCCATTAACAATGTATTAGTGTAGGACTGGTTTTTCCATCTTGTTATTGCTCAGTCCTATCTGACTCATTGTGACCCCATTTGGGGTTTTCTTGGCAGACATACTACAGTGGTTTGCCAATTCCTCCTCTTATTCTATCGTTTTACAGATAAGGAAACTGAGGCAGAGTTAAATGACTTGCCTAAGGTTACACAGCTAGTAAGTGATTGAGTTCAAATTTGAACTCAGGTCCTCCTGACTTCAGGGCTGGCCTTCGATCCACTGCAGCACCCCCTAGCTGGAAGTCCTGTAACGGCAATATCTACCGTAATTGTTCATAACCCTTCTATTACTTAGTAGAAAGTCTTAAAAAATTGCTGTGGCTGAAAAAGACATACCCCTACTATTCTACCATGGTAGGGAGATTTTCTATGCTGAATTAGACTGGTCTTCAGTTACCACACATTCAACTCATTGTGGAGCTCTTACTCAAAGCCTTTCTAGCTTTGGAGGAACCTTCCAGAACCTGTTGTACTAGCAAAAACTTCATAAACCCAGGGTCACTTCCATTTCCACTTCTACTGCCTAGATGAAACATTAGCTAGAATTTTTGTGAAGTCTCTACATGTAATAATGTAACAATGGGCAAACAGGTTTGGTTTTCCCATAAGCTTCCCATAAGTGGATGACTCTTTTGGCCAATAATTTCATAAAGCAAAGTATGCTCTAGAATCCAAAAAGAACTGTCGGTATCATCATGACAAAATAAGATAATTCAGGAAGAAAACAGGGTCCAAGGGCCTTACCTTGGCAATCCCTAGTCAGCATGGCCTCACCATCTGAGAGGGCTCCATTGTCACTAACAGTCAGTCTGGATATTCTTCTTATCACTTGAAATTGAATTCAAAGTAAAGGTGACCCCCGTGGTCTTGATAAACACAGATGACAGTGATAGTATTGTAGGATTAGATCTAGGCTGACAGCCGGTACATCTTTCTTGACTTGCATATACCAACTAGGGAGGCATATGTTGCTAAGTGTTTAACAACTGTCTCTTCAGGAAAAAAAAAACCATGACAAACTTTTAAGTTAAATCTGCACTATTATCATTTTCTGCATCACTTTATTAAGTCTAGACAATTTCAAAGAAATAAACCAAGCCCTGGTTTGTAATGTTTGCCAATTTCTGAGGTGTAGATGTTCATGATGAAAATTCGACAATCGGCTTTTGGGAGTAGGTTTGAGTTGACTCAAGGATACCCCTGCACCTAGGTCTGGGAATATAACCCGTACTTGGCCACAGGTTGGAGGAAATGAGTAATTATTATAAATGCCATTTCCAGTGGATTAAGCTCAAGCCTAGTCTCTTTTCTTTGATCCTTTCAGAGACCCTTTAGAAGCCATAGCACCCCAAGGCCTGCTACCTCAGCTATAATTGAATCCCAGCTTTGTGGGGTGCAAACTCAGTGGATCCATGGAGAGCTACTGTGAGTAGGGCTATCTAGAGACAGGCAACTTCTGTCTGTCTCTGTGTAACTTTAAATCAAATCTGCAGGCCAATCAAGGGTCAGTATGCTTCCCAGGTCAGACACCAGAAATTCTTTAAATGTAGTAGTTTGGGGCCAAGGTAGATGCTAGATTCAAGTCATGCTGCTCTAAAGATGAGATAGTTCAAAATCTCACTTGGCTCTGATTTCCCTCTACAGATTGCTGCCTCATTTCTGTCCTATCTCGCTCAGCTGTAAGTCAGAGGTGAGTTAGCTTGGCAGCTGTCAAAATTCTAGTCTAATTTTTACTTCTCAACTGGTGAAGGCAATTTTAGGTTACTTGCATATTCTCTCTCTCTCTACATGGATATGTGTGTATATGTATATG
>CM053775.1:6310644-6332821 GCA_028658325.1 Potorous gilbertii
TGAATTCATGAAGATGAATCTTCCTCATTCCAAGCCAACTGCTCTATCCACTGCACCACCTATTTGCTCTTAAAAGGAGAACTATTGATAGCCAAGCTATCAATAACCATGTGCTCTAAATCACTAATAATAAGAAAAATATAAATCCAAACAATTCTGAGGTTTCACCATAAACCCAGTTAATTGGCAAAAAGATGATGACGGATGAGAATAGTCACTGCTAGGAGGATTGTGGAAAGATAGGTGCAGTAATGCATTGTTGGTAGAATTATGAAATAGTATAATCTTTCTGGAAGGAATTAGAAGTTATGCCAGTAAAATGATTCAAATATTCATAATCTCTAACCTAAAGATTCTCTCACTAAGCATATACCTAAAAGTGGTCATTGACAAACAGGAGGACTCTATGGTAACAAAAATATTTATTGCAGCACTTTTGTGGCAGCAAAGAACTAGAAAGAAAGCATATACTCATCAACTGGGGAACAGTCAAGCAAATCGTTATGTTCAAATGTAATGGAATACTTTTGTGCAAAGTGAAATGATGAATATAGAGAAGCATGAAAAGACTTACATGAACTAACTCAGAGTGAAGTGAGCAGAACCTGGAGAGCAACATACATGACAAGAATAATGTTAATGAGAACAACCATCACAAAAGAATTGACACTGATTGTTGTGAAATTATAAAGACCAAACTTGACTCCAAAGAAGACATGAGAAGATATATTTCTTCCCATGCCTATGTCTTTGTAGAGGTGTGTGTCATTGAGTGTGGTGCATTGTATATGATGACGGCGTTTTTTTTATATTTTGATTGGTTTTGTTCATTTTTTCCTCTTCTTCCTCTTTTAAAAATATATTCATTGTTATAGAGGATAGTTCTAGGGAAGCGGGATGTAAATAATGTGAAAGCAAATAATATGAATAAATTTTTTTTAAAGGTCGTTAATCATCCAAGCAAGAGGTGACAAAGATCTGAATTACAGTGGTGGCTATGTGAAGGGAGAGAAGAGGATAAATGTGAGAGACGCAGTGAAGGTAGAAATGGCAAGATTTGGCAACTAATTGTGTATGTAGGGAGCCTGAGAGCAAGGAGCTGAGAAGGACATTGGCATTTCAAACCTGGGAAACTGGGAGGATGGTGGTACCTTTGGTGGTAATAAGGAAGCTCAGAAGAGGGGATGATTTGGAGGGCGGTGAAGATGATGAACTTCGTTTTGGACAATTTATGTGTAAATTGTTTACAGGATATCTGGTTCAAAATGTCCAATGGGCTCAGGAGGAATACTAGGGCAGAATAAACAGATCCAGGAGTCATCTACATGGAGAGCGTAATTAATCTCATAAATGCTGATGAAGTCATCAAGTGAGATGGTATAGAACCAAAAGAGAAGAGGATCTTGGATGGAGCATTGGGAGACATTCACTGTTATTGGGCATTAAATGGATGAAATCCAACAAGACTAAGAAGGAGCAGTCAGAGAAGTAGGAAGGGAATCAGGAGAACATAACCTTATGAAAACCCAAACAAGAGACATTGGTTTATAGGAGGAGAGGGTACTTAACAGCATCAAGAAAAATAATGCTAAGAAAAAGCAGTTTTGGAGAGGGTACTTTTCCGGGGGGTATGCTAGCTCTTTCATGAGTCCAGTATGTGTATTTTAAGTACATATATGCTAGTTCTGTCCAATAAACCCCCTACAGGTGTTTAGACATGCTGATTTCAGAATGGGCAAGGATTAATCGACAGGATTGTAGACTCCAGTACTAGAGCGATGGGGGTAAGTTACAAAGATGTGGGTTCAGGCTTGCTGTCAGAGTAACCATCTTACTGATGAGAACTGTCCCAAAGCAGAAAAGGCTGTCTGAGGAGGTGGCAGAATCCCCCATGCTGAGAGTCTTAAAGAAGAGATTGGATGGCTATTTGTTAGGTATTTGACAGTAGGGATTCCTTTGGGAGCATGGGTTGGACCAGATGGCTGCTGAGGCTCATGCCAACTCAGAAATGCTGATTCTGTGAAGTGGTGCATATGTGCTGTATGGGCTTATGCCCCACAGGATCCTACTTAGAAATGAGACTTAGAGGATGATGTGATCCAGACAAGGTGTCTGCAGTGAAGGACAAGGCAGGTGTCAGCTGCCCAAAAGGAAGTCAGACAAAAGTGACTTTTCCCAAAATGAAAGGACCCAGGGAAGTTTGGCTTCTTCCAGAGGGATTAGAGTAGCTGTAGAGAATGTGACTGTAGCCTTAGAGAGAAAGAAAAATGAGTTTCCCAACGGACTTGGTTGGAATCACTTGATATCAGACTTATATATAGCTTTTAAAACCTGGGTTGGATTAAGATCTACTCAAATGAATGCACACAAGGCCTCATACTTCTTTCATTTTAATAAATGGATCAATATACATATTAAGGCAAAATAAAAGACATTGTACTTAATATAAAGGGCATGGTGAGCAATAAAGGGTGAAATCAAGCAGGCATGTTCTTGTCACCCATTCACCGAAATGGTTGCCTCTTCCCATGTGTCTCCAGGAGCACTAGGCAAAGTCTAATTCACTACTCTGTTGCCTTAACCTAGTGAGAGAGGAAACCAATATTTTCCTCAAGAGATACTGGTCTTACTTCAGTCTATGTCAGGTGTGTGTGTGTGTGTGTGTGTGTGTGTGTGTGTGTGTGTATGTGTATGTGTGAGTGTATCTACATGTATGTATTTAGCATTCTAACTTAGCAGTGAAGTCCATTAAGTGGCCATCTCTTGTTTCTTTGCTTGCTTGAAGCTATAGGAATATTACAGTTTCTGTATGGGCGTGCTTGCCACATTGATGCTCTGCTTATTTCAATGATTACACCTCTTCTGGGAGACATTGTATTACATTTATTAACTGAGTGGATGTGCATTCATCATTGGCCCTCAGAGCTGTTCTTTCAAGTTTATTTCTAGGTAGCAATCAATGACTTGATATTTTTGTGAATTTTCGTGGTAAGGAAGGAAAAAATGAAGTGCTTGGTTGCTACAAACTTCTTGTAAGGAAAATTTATGGTGCCTGTGTACTAATCAAATAAATGGAAAGTGAAATTCTTGGGCACTGCTGTTGTACTCTCACCAAAGTAACAAGTAAACATGAATTCACAGCTCAATGGGAAACCCAGGGTTTAACTTGTCAGAAATATGAGGGTCCTGCCTTCCACTTAGGCTCCCTGAAAGTGCCATGGGCATGTGTGGCATGTGCCACATTCTTCTATTTCCAATGATGGCTTGTTTTTATTGCCCATCAAAAGCCATCCAGAGAAATGTATGGGCTTTGATGATGATGGTGATAAGTTTGGTTCTCTGTCCATGAATCTATTTTAAAGGCCAATTGCCTGGCACACTTATCTTTGTTACTGAGTTTGCTTATCTGTTTCATCAACATCTTTCATGACTGGCAGTGGAGCATGTGCATATTTTAATTTATATATTGGTTTTGATGCATCCTAACCTTCCATCTGTCATTATGAAGTCCTTCTCAGAACTCTTGGCAGAGTTATAAATTGTGAACAAATCACAGCCCAGTCCAGTTTCCACTATTATAGTATACAACAAGCACTTTTTTCAGATTGCTAGCTATGGTTGTTTCTGGTTCTACTTTACACATGTAACTCCATTTTTTACAAAAGAGCCCTTCTTATGAGAGAAAAAGAGACTTTTGTAGACCAAGTAGGCAGGGAAGGTAGCATCTATTTTTTTTATGAGGCCTTACTTGGTCTACTAGTATGGTAGAAATCCAATCACATGAAACAATGCTTCAGTTCACTAGAGAAACTAAATTAAAGCAACTCAGAGATTCCACCTCACACCTATCAGATTGGCAAAACTGAAAAAAAAGGATAATTGTTGGTAGGGCTGCAGAAAAATAGACACATGAAGACACTGTTAGTGATGTTCTAAATTGATCTGGCCCTTCTGGAAAGTAATTTGGAAGAATCTACAAAGTCCTAAACTATACATACCCTTTGACTCAGAGATACCACTACTAAGCCTATATACCAGAAAGCCCAAAGAAAGGAAAAGGACCCATATGTGCAAAAATACGTATAGTAACTCTTTTTGTGATGGCAAAGAATTAGAAATCAAAAGTGTAGCCACCAACTGGGTAATGACTGAACCAATTACAGTAAACATATGTTATAAAATGCTATTGTACTGTAAGATGATGAAAGGGAAAGTTTTAGAAAACTCTGGGAAGATGCATGAATTGCAGAATAAAGTGAGGACAAGCAAGAGAACAACTGTGCAAGCGGCATGAGGATGGGGCGAGGGAGGGCAGGCTTTGAGAGCTTTGGTGAAGATAGTTCCCTTAATTACAGCCATATGATTCTTGATTTCTCCTCAAGGTGCCCCTGGGCTTTGAAGGCTATATTTGAGGACTGTGATCGGGCCGCTGGAAAAGCTTGGAGTCATGGTCTTTAGCTGCACCATTGGGCCTGCCTAAGGACTTGCACAGAAACGTCCTACACCATGAAATTCCAGGATCTGACATCACAGGAGTAATTAAGCTTTGAGGACACAGTAGTAGTCCAGCATTCAAGGGGCCAAACAGGGGAACAGAAAAGAATGTATCGTTCAGGGCCAGCCTCAGACATAGGAATGGGAAGGATAGGAAACATTTTTCAATCCCCCAAAGTGGTAAATGTGCTCTCTAAAATAAGCAAATAGAACAAGGGTGCTCATTATGAGTCATGGCCCTACCTACCCCTCTGAGTCTGTCTTCTGACTCAGTTTCTGGGCACTCTGGTCCATACAGCCAGGGCCTCTGACTGATCCTACCTGAAGGTTCTTGGTTTTTCTCCTGGGACAGTTTGGGGAGGAAGCTGGAGAAAGCTGGCCCTAATGGCAGTTGGATTTATTCTTCCTCCCTAGTAGACTCTGGATTGGTTGATTGATTGATTCATTTATCTATCTGTTTATTTATTTATTTGCCTTTTTGTTTATTTATGCTGCCATTATTTATGCAGCACATGGCCAACCCTTCCTCTGGCTGACCCACTTGTCTGCTCCGATAGTTGATTTCTATCCGAGCCTTGCAAATCTGGAGTCTTTTTTCTGTGTCTATTGTCTTGGCCCTCCGATCTGCTGAGATCAGACCTTGGTGTGTCACTAGGCTCTCACTGACTCCTTGTCTCTCAGGGGTCCTGCCTCCACAGTGGGCTTGTTTGCTCCTCCCCAACTAGTTTGCATGGATTGGTACTCAGTACAAATCTTTAGTCACCATCTGAGCCCTGTGGCACTCTCCTGGAAGCCTGTCCCTCTTTCTTAGCTGGTTTTTAAAAAAATGTTACTGACTCTTCACATACACATTGGATCATACCAGTTATGTACAAAAAGTTTTCAATCAACTGGAAATGAACAGTGAGTGTTTACTGTAATCCTTGCCTAAGGGTCAGGAACATTCATTCCCCAACTTCTTCACATATCAGAGTGTTCTGGAGGGGCTGCTTCATAGATAGTGTGCTTCCCTCCCCCTGCTCGCCCCCACCCCTAGGTAAATTAAAGCAGAAGGAAAGAGGATTATGGGTTAGTGACCTTAATCTGGCTCAAAGCAACCTCCTCGGTGGAAAGACAGCCCAGAAATGGGTTTGGAAGGTTTGGGAACTGGGAAACCTGACTACAAAATGGCATTTTTTTGCCTAATATTTCTTAACTGGGAGGGTTCAGTCTAATTTCTTTAATGGAAAATCAAGGTAGAGAAGAGAATAAGTATTTCTGTAGCGCAGTGCTAAGTGCTTTACAAATATTATCTCACTTGATCTTCCAACCACTCTATGAGATAGGCATTACCATTTCCCCAAATTTACTGATGAGGAAGCTGAAGCAGACAGAGGTGAAGTGACCTGTCCAGGGTCATATAGCTATGAAGTATCTGAGGCTGGATTTGAACTTGGGTGTTCAGTTCTCTCTGTACTGTAGCTACCTAGCTGCTAGTACAAATCTTGGGTCTGATGCTTAAGAACTTGTGGCTTTTTGGGCCCAAGGGTTAAATTGTGCAGCTGTCTTTATTATACCTCATCTTATAATTTTTAATATGTTAATTTGTTAAGGTGGGTTTTTTAAATTCTGGCGCTATCATTCAGTGAGCTGACTATGTGTTCCTCTCAGCTAGGCATTGCCTATAGATTGCATTGTATAGACTAGTACCGAAGACCCTGATAAGTTAGCGTGAGCCCAAGCAGAGAAGGCACAAGGCACAGATATTTCCACTCCTTCTGCCAAAGCCCTTCTCACCCTTCAGTTGAATTCTTCACCTTTCTCCTCCTCACCTCCTCCCAAATTTAGTTTCTGTGCATCAGTCTCTGGCCTTCCTCACAATTATTGTCCCCTCCAGTATCCTTCACAACGGGGTCTTCTTCTTCCACTTAGGCTACGAGTGTTTGTGTTGGACTAAATCCTTTAAAGCACTGTTGACTCCATTATGTATGATTTACTTTGTCCCCAGAGCTAGACTCTTAAGAACAGTGTTTGCTGTTTCTTTTGTGGTACTTTCTCCAGTTTTCCTACAGGAGGTGATGAGGAGCTAGTTCTCTCTTTTCTCCTCCTCGTTGGGTACCTGTCTCCCTCACTGACTGCCTCATTTCCTTACCTGGTCCCTTGAGTGGGACACTGGAAGGTTGTAAACGACTTGAGAGTGTCACTGCCAATAGCAGATTCACCATGAAGCGTTTCTCAGGCCTACCTTTGGGTCCATACCCCTGCCAGCATTGATGTGTAAGGCATAGGGTACATTTCTTACAAGATCTGGGGTCTGGGTCTGTTTAATATGAGGAGGCCAGGCAAATGAATACACTTGGCTTGCTTTAAGGGGAGAATCATGTTGAGGGCTAGAGTGTGGTGGGAGGAGAGGCCATCTGTTAGCTAGGCTGGACTTAGTTGACTCAGGGGACTAAGGGTCAGGGGGCAGCTTAGCTTCCTGGGGCCTAAGTACAAAAGAAGGAGACAGGACCAGATCCTCCTCAGGCTCAGGCCAAGCCAACATGGTCTACACTGAGGTGAGGGAGCCACACTCAGTCAGAATGGGAAGATGTTTGATTTGAAGAAGAGATTCACTCATGTTGGGGATTTCGTAGAAGGGTTTCTTGGTCACCCACCCAGTCCAAGGTGATTCCCAAAGTCCCTTTCAGCTCTTGAAATTCAGCTGTTTTCTGTTTTAAAGATGAGAAGATGAAGGGAGGTTCTCTTTACTTCTTTCCTGTTTGCTGTTCTCTCAAATTCACCCCCTTCCTCTTTAAACTCCAGTGACTCCCTATCACCTCCAAGGTCATGCGGAGTCCTCTGTCTGGCTTCTAGAGCTCTCCCCAAATAACCCCCTTCCTATTTTCCCAGTCTCCCTACATTTTACTCCAGTCCAATCACTCCTAGGTTCAATGATACCAGCCTCTTTGCTGTTCCTCTCACACAACACCTCATCTCCAGACTGTATGCCTTTGCTTTAACTGTCCCCCCTGTCTGGAATGCTGTCACTCCTCATCTCCTTTCCTGGCTTCCTTCAACTCCCATCTAATACCCCACCTATCCCAGGAGGCCCTTCCCATCCACACCACTGCAGGCCTTTTTTCTGACATTATCTCAAATATACACCCTATTCATCTTGCACATAATAACTGCTAACATTTAGATAACACCTACTATGTGTCCTATGCTGTGTTTAATACCTCAGCTGATCTTCACAACAACCCTACAAGGTAGGAATTGCTATTATTCCCATTTTACAGATGAGGAAACTGAGGCAAACAGAAGTCATACAACTTCCCCAGGATCGTATAGTTAGTAAATACCTAAGGCTGGATTTGAACTCAAGCTTTCCTGACCCCACACCAAATGCTCCAACTAGCTGGAGTGGTGACTGCAGCAAAGGAGGAATTATTGCATATTCAAAGTTCTTTTTAAGATATCAAAAAATGGTAAGGTTTATCTTAGAAGGTAACAAACTCAGTTCTTTTACTCTGTCCCAGTTAATCTGCATAGTTCAGTAGGCAGAATAACTATTAACATCCCCATTTTACAGCTGAGGAAAGGTAGGAGACAGAATCGTAGTGGTTATGTAGGATCATCGGGCTGAAGCCTTCTCTGTCTCCCAGGTATTTCAAGCACATATGTTCACACAGCCCTGATTCTACTTTCTCTCACCTCCCACAGACCTTTCCATATTTCCTGGTACACTTTAGATTCCATTCTGTTTCACTTATAATTTGTCCAGCTACTCTCTGGTTCTTTAACATCTAGGTTACTCCTCCCTTTTTGCTACTACAGATGGAATAGCAATGGAATTTTTGTGCAAATAGGACCTTTTATTATTTTCCTTCTTCTGAATCTGCCTGGTGGATAAAGCCCTAGGTGTGAGACTGTGGGATTGCAAAGAACATTCAGGGTTTCTGCCTGCACATCTCCACGTGGCTCTCCAAAATATTTGTACAAAGGTTCAGTTTCTCTGACAATGTATCAGAGTGTCTCCCATCCAGGAGATCAAGTCACATTGAATTTGATCAATTTTTGCTGTGCTTTATCTTCCTGGTATCAGCTACTACATATGTATGACTGTGAGACAGTAATTCCCTTCTCTGGGTCTCAGATCTATAAGGTCCATTCTAACTCTAAGATTCTGTGATCTGACATCTTGACTCTAAAACTTTCTATGTAAAACTGAGCTTCTTTGGAGCCTCAGTTTTCCCCTCTGTAAAATGCAAATAATACTTCTACTACTGACCACACACGGCATCTGTATACATATATGAACTATAAGTTTCAGGGTTGGAGCACATGACAACCAAGGCTCCTTCTAGCCCTAATAGTCAATTAGTTCAATATTAGTCAATAGTTCCTCTAGTACATTTTAATTTTTATGGTTTTAAAATTTATTTTCAGTTTTCAATATTCACTGCCACAAAATTTTGAATTTCAAATTTTCTCCCCGTTTTCCCCTCCTCCCACCTCAGGAGAGCATATATTTTGAGTGCTCTTTCCTCCAATCCCTTCTATCACCCACTCCTCTTATTCCCTTCCCTTCTATTTTCCTGTAGGGCAAAATATATTTCTATGCTCCATTGCATGTACATCTTATTTCCTAGTTGCATGTAAAAATGATTTTTTAAGAGGCTCACTTATTCCCTCTCATCTTCCCCTCCATTGTAAAAGCTCTTTCTTGCTTCTTTTATGAGATGATTTACTACATGCTACCTCTCCTACTACATTCCTCTCAACACTTAATTTTCTTTTTAAGATATCATCCCTTCATATTCACCTCACCCTATGCCCTCTGTCTCTGTCTCTCTCCATACATATACATACACATATACATATATGTACACACATATATATATATTTCCTCCAACTGTCTTAATACTGAGAAAGGTCTCATTACAAATACCATCTTTTCATGTAGGAATGTAAACAGTTCAACTTAAATAAGTCCATGAAGGTTTCTCTTTCGTGTTTACCTTTTCATGCTTCTCTTTATTCTTGTATTTGAAAGTCAAATTTTCTATTCTGCTCTGGTCTTTTCAACAAGAATAATTGGAAGTCCTCTATTTCATTGAATGATCATTTTCCCCCCCTGAAGAATTATACTCAGTTTTTCTTGGTAGGTGATTCTTGGTTTTAATCCTAACTCCTTTGACCTCTGGAATATCATATTCTAAGCCCTCTGATCCCTTAATGTAGAAGCTACTAAATCTTGTATTATCCTGATTATGTTTCCACAATACAGGAATTGTTTCTTTCTGGTTGCTTATAATATTTTTCCTTAACCTGGGAACTCTGGAATTCCTAGGAATTTTCCTTTTGGCATCTCTTTCAGGAAGTGATTGCTGGACTCTTTCCATTTCTATTTTATCCTCTGATTGTAGAATATCTGGGCAGTTTTCCTTCATAATTTCTTGAAAGATGATGTCTAGGCTCTTTTTTTGATCATGGCTTTCAAGTAGTCCCATCATTTTAAAATTATCTCTCCTGGCTCTATTTTCCAGGTCAGCTGTTTTTCCAATGAGATACTTCACATTGTCTTCTATTTTTTCATTCTTTTGATTTTGTTTTGTAATTTCTTGATTTCTCAGAAAGTCATTACCTTCCATTTGCTCCATTCTAATTTTTAAATAATTACTTTCTTCAGTGAGCTTTTGGATCTCTTTTTCCATTTGGCCCATTATGCATTTTAAGGCATTTTTCTCCTCATTGGTTTTTTGGACCTCTTTTTCCATTTTAGTTAGTCTAATTTTAAAGGTGTTATTTTCTTCAGCATTTTTTGGCTTTCCTTTAGCAAGCTGTTGACTCATTTTTCATGCTTGTCTTGCATCACTCTCATTTCTCTTCCCAATTTTTCCTCTACTTCTCTTACTTGCTTTTCAAAATCCTTTTTGAGCTCTTCCATGCCCTGAGACCAATTCATATTTTTGTTAGAGACTTTGGATGCAGGAGTTTTTGCTTTGTTGTCTTCTTCTGGTTGTATGTTTTGATCTTCCTCATCACCAGTGACATAAGAAAATACCTCTTTATCTAGAAAGTCAGAATCTATAGTCTGTTTTTCCCCATTTTCTCATTTTCCCATCCAATTACTTGACTTTTGAGCTCTTTGTTAAGTGTAGGGCTGCAGAAACAACCTCTGCATAAGCAGTGGCTGCCTCCACGCTGGGACTCGGAATGGGGCCAGACCATACTCCCCTTTTAGCCAAGTGAGAAACCCTTCTCACTGACCTTCAAAGATGTCTTTGGCATTTGTGGGTTGAGAAGTCAGAAAACTGCAACAGCTGCCAGTGATTCAGTCCCCTAAGGCCTACTCCAGCTCTGTCTGCACCAAACTTCACTCTGCTCCCAGTCTGGTGTAATAGGCCCTTCCTGGCAATCTTTTGCTACTCTAGAATTTGTTTAAAGTCATTTTTACAGGTTTTTTGAGGGGTTTGAGGGGAAAGCTCTAGTAGGTCCCTGTTCTATGTTTCCATATTGGCCCTGCCCCTCCCCTTAGCATATTTTCAAAAATATTTATTTATTTTTAACATTTATTTACCTTTTCTGACTTCTGAATTGCAAGAAGAAGGAAAGTAAAAAAATATCATGTGTCAATCGTCATTCAGTCTCCATCAATTGTCTCTCTGGAGGTTGACAGCATTTTTCATCATGAGTCCTTTGGAACTGTCTTGGATTATTATATTAATATGAGTAGCTAAGCGTTTCACAGTTCATCATACTTATAATATTGCTTTTACTACATACGATGTTCTCCTGGTTCTGCTTACTTCACTTTGCATCAGTTGATACGTCATCCCAAGTTTTTCTGAAACCATCACTTCTTATATCCCAATAGTATCCCATCACAATCATATACTGCAACTTGCTTAGTCATGCACCAGTTGATGGGAATGTCCTCAATTTCCAATCCTTTGCCACCACAGAAAGAGCTGCAATAAATATTTTTGTACATATGGGTCCTTCTGCTTTGATCTCTTTGGAATATGGACCTACTAGTGGCATTTACAGCCCTGTGGATATAATTGTAAATTGTTCTCTAGAATGGTCAGATCAGTTTACAACTCCACTAACAGCCTATTAGTGTCCCAATTTTTCTACATTTCCTCCAATATTTATAATTTTCCTTTTCTTTCATGTTAGTCAATCTGATAGGTTTGAGGTGGTACCTCAGAATTGTTTTAATGTGCATTTCTCTCATCAATAGTGATTTAGAGCTTTCTTTCATATGACCAGATAGCTTTGATTTCTTCTTCTGGAAACTGCCTTTTCATATCCTTTCACCATTTATCAAATAGAGAATGAATCATATTTTTATAAATTTGACTCAGTTTCCTATATATTTGAGAAATGAGGCCTTTATCAGAAAAACTCACTGTACAAATATTCCCCAGTTTCCTACTTTCTTTCTAATCTCAGCAGATTGGTTTTGTTTGTATAAAATCTTTTAAATTTACTATAACCAAAATTATTCATTTTACTTCCTCATGATCCTTTCAGTCTTTTGTTTGGTCATAAATTCTTCCACTATCAGGTAAACTTGTCCATGCTCCTCTAGTTTACTTATGATATCACCCGTTATATCTCAGTCGTGTATCCAGTTTGACCCTATCTTGGTAAACAGTATGAGATGTTCACCTATACCTAGTTTCTGCCAAACCCCTTTCCAATTTTCCTAGCAAATTTTGTCTGAAAATGAGTTCTTGTTCCCAAAACTTGGATCTTTGGGTTTATCAACCACTAGATTACTGTGTTCATGTGCTATTGAATTTTCTGTATCCAATCTATTCCACAGATCTACTACTCTAATTCTTAGCCAAGACCAGATTGTTTTCATGATTACCACTTTGTGATATAGTTTGAAATCTGATACTGCTAGGTTACCTTTCTTCATGTGTTTTTTTTATGAATTTCTTTGATGTTCTTGAGTTTTTGATTCTTTTAGATAAATTTTGTTCTTATTTTTTTATACCTCTATAAAATAATATTTGGTAGTTTTGGTAGTTTGGTAGTTTTGGTAGTTTATTTGGTATAAAATTTGGTAGTTTATTTTGGTATGTCACTGAACAAGTAAATCAATTTAGGTAAAATTGTCATTTTTATTATATTGGCTTGGCCTACCCATAAGCAGTTAAAATTTCTCCAGTTGTTACATCTGTCTTTATCTGTGTGAAAAGTGTTTTGTAACTATATTTATATAGTTCCTGAGTTTGTCTTGGCAGGTAGACTCCCAAGTATTTTATATTGACTACAGTTATTTTGACTGTATTTTTTCTTCTATCTCTTCCTGCTGGATTTTGTTGATAATATGTAGAAGTGCTGATGATTCATGTGGATTTATTTTATATCTTGCAATTTTGCTAAAGTTGTTACTTGTTTCAACTGGTTTTTTAGTTGCTTCTCTAGGGTTCTCTATGTATACCATCCTATCATAAGCACAGAGTGATAGTTTTGTTTCCTTGTTGCCTATTCTCATTTCTACAATTTCTTTTTCTTATCTTGTTATAGCTAGCATTTCTAGTACAATATTGAATAATAGTGGTGACAATGGACCTCCTTACTTCACTCCTGTTCTTATTGGGAAGGCTTCTAACTTATCCCTGTTAGAGATCATGCTTGATCTTGGGTTTTAGATAGATACTACTTATTGTTTTAAGGAAAGCAACTTACATTCCTTTGCTTTCTAGGTTTTTTTTTCTTTTAGAGGAAAGGGTATTATATTTTGTCAAAAGCTTTTACTGTATGTTTTTTTGTGGGGGGGGAACAAGGCATTTGGGATTAAATGAGTTGCCCAGAGTCACACAGCTAATAAGTGTCTAAGGCCATATTTGAACTCAGGTCCTCTTGACTCTAGGACCAGTGCTCTATCCACTATGCCCCCTAGTTGCCCCTTCTGCATCTATTGAGATAATAGAATGATTTCTGTGGTTTTGTTATTGATATGGTCAATTATGTTGACAATTTTCCTGATATTGAACTAGCCCTGCTTTCCTGGTATAAATTTCACTGAATCATTGTTTATGATCTCTCTGATATGTTCTTTAATCGCCTGGCTAGTATCCCCTAGTACCTTTAAACCAAACCTGAAAGTCCTAGACCAAACTAAACTTAGCCATCTCATGGGAAAGGGGTCTGAAAGCCTAGTGGTGCATAATTTAGTGACTGGAATGTAGGTGCTGAGTTGAAATGAAGTGGGTGGAGGCCCAACATGAGGAGCCATTGGCACAAGGAGCTAGAATGCAAAGGGTAGCTTCTGAAGTCAGAAGACTTAGAGTCACATATGACCTCTGTTACTTGGAGCCTGTGTGACCTCTCTGGGGCTCCCTTTCCTCCTCTGTCAAATGAGGGTCTTCAGATCTTGTCTGGCTGTTCCAAGTCCATGGTCTCATTCCACAAGTGGACTTGAGGACTGAGTCTGTACCTTTTTGGTAGTGCGTGCTGTAAACCTCAGTGTAGATTACTTGCCCCAACTAGACCTTTTTCCTCTCTTATTGTTTGCTTAGCCTGGGGTAGGCTGAAGGCCCTTGGAGGCCTTGGGCATTTCTGTTTCATAGACTTCTTTTGGATGCATTTTGATACATGTATCTTAGCTCCATTTTATAGATGAGGAAAGTAAAGCTGAGTGACTATAAGATTATAATTTAGAGCTGGAAGAAAAGTCAGAGACTGTCTAGTCCAGCTCCATCATTTGACAGATGAGGAAACTGGGATTCAACATGACTTACTTTAGGCCACAAAGCTAGCAAGTCCCACGATGAAAAATGCAGAGTTTCTCTGAAGTGTTGAGTTTTTTAATTTATGGTGAAAAAAACTCAATTTGTGTCAGTCAACAAGCATTTATTAAGTGCCTACTATATGCCAGGCACTGTGCTAAGTGCTGGGGATACAAAGAAAGGCAAAAGACAGTCCCCGCTCTCAAGGAGCTCATGTTATGTTGGGGGAGACAACATTCAGACAATTATGTACAGACAACATACAGACTGGCCAGATTAGACATAATCTACATGGGGTGCCATTAATGGGAATCAGAAGGTGAGTCTTTAGCTGGGACGCTGAGAGGAGGAGGAAGAGGCCCTTGAGGTAGGAGGAGGGAGGTTGTATGCAAGAAACATCTGTGAGGCTGCTGTCAATGGAAGAAGAATGACCCAGGAAAAGCCACGCAGTGGACTTTCTGTTCGATCCTAGAGGTAAGAAGGAACCACTGGAATTGATTGAATATACTGTGCCTACCTTTGCTATACAGATTCTTTTTTTTTTTTTTTGCAGGAGAGACTTTTGGTTTAGTTTTGAATTATACAGATGGTTTGTTTAAAGATCTTTTTTTCATAAAGCTTATCATAATCATTGGAGAGGACAACCCTGGTTTGGACTGCTATTCCCAAGGAGAGCACTAACCACTGGACCTTGAGGTGGCAATGAGCCTGGCTTTGTTCAATTCCTCTTACTCTCCTCCCCTCCCTTTTCCCTGTCTCCCCCTTCCTTTTTTCCGTGCCTCTTCATGCATGTGCACACACATATGCTCTTTCATGTGTGCATTCTCTCTCTCTGTCTTTTGTGCATACTCACACGCACACACACACACACACATACACATCTGCTGGCTGGGGTCATTTTGGGTAAATTGTTGATGATCTCTGAATGTATTCGCTGAATGTGCTGTCTGGATGTGCTCTCTGGAGTGCTCAAGGGTAGCCTCAGCCTAGAATGGGGTGTGGGGTGGGGTGGAGCAGTCAGTGTTCTTGGACTTTGAATCTTCTACTTGTCTGTCTGAGAGTGAGAATCTGGGACAGAGTTCATTTGAGCTTTTCCCAGATAGCATGTTTGTTGGCTTATATTCTTAGCCTATTGGTGGTCACTCCTGATTCTTTTGGAATTAGAAAATGCACCCATTGGCTTATCGATTAACCTAAGTCTTGGGTGTTGTTGTATCATAGGATGGCTGAGGCAAAAGGGTCTTTAGAGATCTTCTCATCTAAGTTCCTCATTTTCCAGAGGATGAAGCTGAGATACAGAGAGGAGAGGGGACTTGCTGAGGTCATCTAGTTTGTCTGGGGCATAGCCAGGCTTGTGCTCCACCTTTCTGACTTTTCCAAAGAGTTCATCATTCTTCATGATCTTTATTGTTTCCTAACGTGTCATAGTTTCTTAGGCTGTGTGAGCTGTGCTCTCCATGACCTTATCTTCTCTTGGGCTAGAAATCTCTTTCACTTGGTCATTTTGTGGTTTCTGCTACTCTAGAATTTGTTCAGAGTCATTTTTTTTACAGATATTTTGTGGGCTATGGGCAGGTCCTTCCTTCTACTCTACCATCTTGGCTCTGCCCATGACAACCTTATCTTCTTAGCAGAGCCAGACACAGGGATTTGTTCATGTGGGGCACAAATTGTTGGGGAAGGTTGGTGCTGGCACAGGGGACACTCTGAATAGGGGATGTGGGCACAGGGCAGAGCACAGTCCAGTTTTATCCACAGTTGCCCTGGGAGAGGGAGGATAGAATCCAAGAGTCCCTCCCCTACCCCCGTCGGTGCTACCATAGTAACAGGACCCTGGGGATGGACCAGGAGAGAAGCCAGGTTGTATTGCCTGGTGCACACCAACAGAGGACCATAAGTCATACGGAGCATCAAGAAAGTGCAATCTACCCCACCCCACAGGATGTCTTGTGTCAAAGCACTAGACACCTTACTCTTGCTACACCTCTGGTCCAAAGACATGTAACTGTATGAACAGTATTATGGAATATTGATCGGCTTGGCAGAAATAGCCAGTGTTGTAACTAGAAAATGATCATTAAAGCCATTTGGGGCTTGTTAAAGAATGTCAATCCAGCTATACAGAGTGTCTCCAAAGGGGATATAGTCAATCATTTTGCTCCACACACCCAGCCATGCACATGAATTCTGTGTGACTTATGGTTTAACTCGGGCTACATGGAAGACCTCTGTAGACAGACAGCTCTTGGAGAACCCATGAGCCAGTACAGTGCTATTTAAACTCTGGATTGCCCATATGTTGGCACTTCATACCCTTGTTATTTAAATATTTCATGTATGTCTCTTACCTCTCCAATGATGTTCTCAGCTTCTGCATAATAGGGACCATGGCTTATATGTTGTAACCTCCACCCTGCCTTCAGCACCTAGCATTGTCCTAGCTCAGAGGAAGCTAGGTGGCACAATGGGTAGAGCGCTGGACCTGAAGTCAGGAAGACCTGAGTTCAAATCCATCCTCAGACACTTACTAGAGGTATGCCCTGGGTCTGCTTGAACCAGATGGAACTGAATGAGAGCCTTTCATCTCGAGAAATGATATGAAACAGGACTTTTAAAATTGTTTTATTATCTACATTGAAGTAAGTAATAAAAAAGTGTTAAGGATGCAGTTTGCTGTGCCACAGGGATTCCTCTGTCTGGCTTGGAAAGCCCTTCCTTCCTTGTTGATCTCCTCATGGCATGCTCCCCTCCATGAACTCTGTGGTCCAGCCTCACTGGTCTTCTGTAAACATATATCTCCTGCCTCCAAACTTTTTTACTGGTTGTCCTCCATTCCCTCCTCATCTCTGCCTCCTGCCTTCCTTGGCCTCTTTCAAGCATGTACTGGTGCCTTCCCTTGGAGATTATCTCCATTCATTTGTGAGATCTTTGCAGGTATGGACTACTTTTGACTTTCTGTGTATCCCCAGCCCTATGTGCCTATTCTATAATGCTTAATGAATTTTAGTTGATTGACTCTTTCCTCAAATTACTTTGTATTTACTGACTTTTGTACAAGGTCTCTTCCCTTGACTTCCCCTTCACTCCCCCATTCCTGGAATGCAAGGTCCTTGAAGGCAAGGCATATTCCATTTTTATCTTTGTTTTCCTGGTATAGTGCCTGGTACAAAGGAGATATTTGATAAATGCTTATCTAAAATTTCAGGAATCATGTTCCATCATATCTCAGGAAGGGCAAGATATTAAAAGAATGGGGGAAAAAAATCAGATGATCTCATTACCCCCAAACCAGTCAAGAGAGCACTAACAATTGCTGACCTATATGCATATTTTCTCCTCTTTAGAATATTTTTGAGAAGGATCTACACAGATATTTCACCCTAGATGAAAACACAAGAAAGAGACAGGCAGGCTTTCACAAATACTGTTCAGCACTGAGCCACATCTCTGCTCCTAGACACACAATTAACTGAAAGGTTCAGTGAATATAGGATCTCATTGTGCTTTTTGGTAAATGGATCACAAAAAAGCGTTTGACTTGGAAAGAGTAAAATGTTGTCTCAAATGCCATCCCCCAACAAGGAGTCTCTCGTATGTATGTTAAAATTATGCAAGATTCCTTGATAAATGCAGCTACAAAGACGTATTCAACAGTCCCCTTTAGCAGCTTCAGGGGTACATAAAATGGTGAGATGTATGTAAACAAGTTAACAAGCACTTATGAAGCTCCTACTGTGTGCCAAACACTGTGCTAGTCACTGAGGATACAAAGAAAGGCTTAAACAATCTCTGCTCTAAAGGACCTCTCAGTCAAATCAGGGAAACAGTATGCAAACACTATGTACAGACAAGATATAGACCGGAAAACTTAGAGGAAAGACACTTGCCTGAAAGGGGATTGGGAAGGCTTCTACCTTGCAGAAGGTGAAATTTTTAGCTCTGCCTTGAAGGAAGCCAGAAGGCAGAGATGAAGAGGGAAAGTATTCCATATTTGGGTGACAGCCAGGAGCCTGGAATTCAGAGATGGAGTGTATTTAAGAGACATAGCAAGGAGACCCTTACCACTGAATCCAGAGTATGTGCAAGTAGGAGAACAAGTTAGGTAAAGTATAAGAAGACTGAAAAGGTAAGAAGGGGTGAGGTGCTGAAGGACTTTCAATGCCAAACACAGGATTTCCTGTCTGATCCTGGACTTCACAGGAAGCTGCTAGAGTTTATTGAATAGTAAGAGAACACAGTCAGACCCACATTTAGGAAGATCACTTTTAAGAGTTGAGCGGAGGAGGATGGACCAGCGTGGGGAGAGGCTTGTGGCAGGGTGACCAGCCAGCAAGCTAGCACAGTGACTGAAATGTTTGACATTGTCACGGAGGATGTCCTGCTCAAGGTTTGGAGGAAAGAGATTTTCTAGAAATGGTGAGATACTCACATCTGGGAATAACATTGTACAGATTACATCAGGAGATTTATCTAACAATTCATATAGGAAAAGCTAAGTGGATTAAAGTGGTCTAGATTGTGTCATGCAATGAATGGCTAGTCCATTGTGGAATTCCATCCACACAAACATCTGGGACAGATATGGCAGATGACTGATCCATAAAGTGGGCTGTCTATACTGTAATGAGAGAGAAGGATCATGAATAGACAGTCCATATACTGGCACCCATGAAATACTGAGAGACTTGGAGACCTCCCCATGTTCAGCAGGTCTTCTGTGGAAGGTCTATGAGAGAACATAGGTAAACATCACCTAGGAACAGATGGTTGGGATGAACTGAAATATTGACCATTGGAGGGGGTGCCCTCAGTGTATGAGAACACAAATCCATTGAAAGGCTTAGGAAGCAGGTGGTCAGTGCATCCTTGGTAATACCAACAAACACCTTGTTTAGAGTTCATTTAATGATCTAAGTTGAGCAGAGAGCCCTTGGGAAGCTGCTGTCTTGATACTCTCTCATTTCCAGGAAATCTGATGCCTGTTTCTTAGTCAGAAAGTGACTATTGCAAATCATATTCTGTCTATGTTTCAGGCTGTTCTCCCCATCAAAGTTGTGTCCAGACCAGGCTAGGAAGATAACTCATTGGATCCAGGGAGACAGCAAAGCCTAAGGTTATACCAGTATTAAATGGGCTTCTCCAAGACTGGCTCACTGCCTGAGTAGAGCTGTGTTACAAGCTGCATGTAGAGGATTGCCACAAGGTAGCATGTGGAGCCACCAAGCACAAAAATCTCCTTAACCCCTCTGCCTTTTCTCTTGAATGTCCCTTGTTTGGCATCTTGAGAGTTTGATATTTCTGCCTTTCTTGTCAGGTAGAGTGAGATCTAGCCAGACCTAGTGGCCTTGCAATGTTGCTCTAACAGAGCTGAAAATCTTTGGAAATTTGGAAAAATTCCAATCTTTGCACAAATGGCAGCCCTCCACAGGATCATTGCTCCACCCTTAGCCAGATGAGACCAAATTGCAGTTGACATATGTACAGATGGGCTGTTGCTCTCACCCTTAACCAAGTGACTTCAATATGACCACACTGACTTCCATGGACCCCCTGGGGATGGCTTGGGAAATCATGGAGCACAATTCCTGGGAATAGTTTCAAACCCATTGATTTAAAGTCGTGTTTTACAACTGGAGTGACCTCCTCAGGGGCCCCCTAAACATTTGGAATAATGAAAGGATATTATTGTAGCCATCAGAACTGTTGTCTCTCAAGGGATTGTGGGGTGGGATGGGGAGGGGGTGGTGGAGGAGGAGGAGAGGAGAAAACACTAAGTCTTTCTATATAGTGCCCACTATCTACAACTGCCAAGTGCTTTACAATTAGTATTATGTTGGATCTTCTCAGCAACCCTGAGAGGTAGGTATTGTTATGGTCTCCATTTTACAGTTGAGGAAAATGAGGCAAGCAAGTTAAATGACTTACCCAGGGACACACAGTTAGTAAGTGTCTGAGGATGAATTTGAATTCTGGTTTTCTTAACTCTGGGCCCAGTACTCTATCCACTGGGCCACCCGACTGCCTCTGTCTTCCCCCTAGACCCCTGTCTAGCTGGCCAGGGTAAATAACACCCTGTGGCACTCCTTCCTTCCTTCCTTCCTTTCTCTCCCTCACCCTCCTAGCACAAACCATGTAGTAGCCATGTTTATCCAGGTGAAATTTCAGCCAAAATGGCTATCTCAGATAGTTTGGAAGTGGTGAGTAAATCAGAAAGCCAGAGAATTTGGGAAGGAAAAGGGCGGGGCCTTGCCTTAATGTTGGGGGAGGGATGGTAGGGCATGTGTAGGGATCAAGGGATGAGCATTTATTAAACACCTACTATTTGTCAAGGATATTAAATACCTACTAAGTGCCAGGGATACAAAGAAATAGCAAAGTTAGCCCCTGCTCAAGTTGCTTACACTATAATATGTATGGAAATTGATCCATGGAAGACACTTAAAAAGTAGATAGGAGGATGACACTAGCAGTAAGGGGACCAGGAGGGATAAATGAGAATGAGAAATTGCATTTTCCTAAATTCCTGGAGATTGCATGTAGTTCCTTTATCACAGGTCTGACCATAGGAAGCTAAGTAGGAAAGCATTGGACTGTCACGTGGCTACTAGAGGAGTGTGGCTGACCCTCCACAGTTTGAGTCATCGATGGCCCGAGATCTGCAGTAATGACAGTGAGATAAGGGGCTTGGGGCTTTTTGATTCTGTCCATAACATACCAGAAATAACTGGTCAGTGGATTACTCCAAACTCCTAATGCATAGTTCTCCAAGCTTAATGATACTGCATGGAATAATGGTTAGGGCATTGGACTTGGAATCAGGAAGACCCGGGTTCAAATGCTACTGCAATCTTTAAGTCAAATCCTTGCTAGCTGTGTGACCCTAGGCAAGTCACTTAACTTCTGTGTTCCTTGGTGTCTGCATCTATAAAATGAGAAGGTTGAACCACATGGCCTTTAAGACCCCCTTCTGGGTCTAAGTCTATGATCCTGACATCTGAACTGGTCTTCGTGTGAAGACATTCGATGGCAGGATCTTGGAGTCAGAAGAAAGCTCAGAGGCCAGCTGGTTCAAATAGTATTTGATCAGGAGGATTCCTGTCTATAACATGCTTGACAGGTGCTCAGCAGGCCATTGTTTGAAGAGCTCCCAGGAGGAACACGCCCTCCCTCTTCAGGCTGTCCAGTCTTCTCTGTGTAGGTCTTCCTGACATCCAGCCAACATTAGCCTCTCTGCAGCTTCCATCATGGCTCCAATATATGAAGCTGGCCAACTTGTGTACCTTGAGTCTTCTCTTGTCCAGGGGAAACAGCTCCAGGTCCCACCAGTGATATGTATATGGGATGAACAGAACCCCTTCATCCATTTAGCTTGCCCTCTCTGGGCCAGTTTATTATCAGTTTATCAACATCTTTCCTGAAATGTGCCAGAATCCAAAGTGTGGCTTCTATAATGAGAATAGAATTCTTAACAGTAATCCCCAGGTTCCTGCTGGTGGACCCTGTACAGGGCCAGAGAACACCCGTAGGAAGGCAAAGCAGAAGCATTTGCAAAGCTTGGCCTTGCTGAGTTAGCCAGCCCTCAGAGGATCGCAGAGTGAAGGAAAGCAATCTCACTCCTATCTGTCAAATCTACCACTAGCAACAGAGACCACAGTGTCAGAACCAGGATTATTTACCCGGATATCAGAATGGTGACACTGAGATGTTATGAGAAAAGACCAGGATGGCTAAAAGAAAGGAAGACCATGTGTGTTAACAAAAGTATTACTTAACCTCTTATAATACTCACCCAGGGGAGCAGCTAGGTAGTGCAGTGGATAGAGCACCGGTGCAGGAGTCAGGAGAACCTGAGTTCAAATCTCACCTCAGACACCTGATACTCACTAGCTGTGTGACCTTGGGCAAGTTACTTAACCCCAACTGCCTGATCCTGGGTCATCTCCAGTCATCCTGATGAATATCTGGTC
>CM053775.1:6333321-6348649 GCA_028658325.1 Potorous gilbertii
CTATGAAGGGTAAAGGGGAGGGAAGACAAGCTCTGGAGATTTTTGCCTTATGGGGCTTAGAATCAAAGCTTTGCAGCACTGTTGTTAGGAAAACTGTTTTATGAAGATTTTCTGTCCTTTGGCCTTGTCTATGGAATTCATTGACTTAGAGAAGGGCCCTTAAAGGCCACCTATTCCAACTTCCTTAATTTTACAGAGGAAGAAACTGAGGCCAAGAGAGGAGAAGAGACTTGCATTTATTAAACACTTACTATGTACCAGGTAGTGTGCTAAACACAGAAAGTCAGAATCCAGTTCCTGCTCTCATGGAAGGGACAGTCTTATGGTAGAGATAACATGTAAACAAGTATGTACAAACAAGATACGTACAGGATAAGTTGGACATAATAAAAAGAGAGGAGGAACTAAGGACTAGGAAAGGCTTCTTACAGAAGAGGAGATTTTAGCTGGAACTTTTCAGAAAACTACAATTATTATTTATTAATTTTTAACATTCATTAAAAAAATTTTTTTTGTTTTCAATCCTCTCCCTTCCACTCCCACCCATTGAGAAGTCAAGAAATGTGATATCAATTATACATGCAAAAATATTTCCCTATTAATCATGTAGGAAACAAAAGCCAGAAAAGTAAAAAAAAATGCTTCAATCTTCATTCAGATTCTATCAGTTCTCTCTCTGGAGACAGATAGCATTTTTCATCACAAATCCTTTGGAATTGTCTTGGGTCATTTTCTTGATCACATTAGCCCAGTCTTTCACAGTTAATCATCCTTACAATAGGATTGTTACTGTGTATACTATTTTCCTGGCTCTGCTCCCTTTACTTTGCATCAGTACATGTAAATCTTCCCAGGTTTTTCTGAAGCCATTCCCCCTCCCTCATCATTTCTTATATCCCAATAGTATTCCCATCACAATCATATATTACAGCTTGTTCAGCCATTCTCCAATAGATGGGCATGCCCTCAATTTCCATATCTTTGACACCACAAAATACTTTTGTATATATAGATCCTTTTCCTTGTCCTTTGATCTCTTTGGGATATGGACCCAGTAGTAGTATTGCTGGGTCAAATGGTAGGTGCAGTTTTAGAACCCTTTGAACATAGTTTCAAATTGTTGTCCTAAATGGTTGGACCACTTCAGAACTCAACCAGCACCTCACTAGTGTCCCAATTTTTCCACATCCCCTCCAACTTTTATCATTTTCCTGTTCTGTCATCTTAGCCAATCTGATGTGTGAGATGGTACCTCAGAGTTATTTTAATGTGCATTTCTCTAATCAATAGTGATTTTGAGCTTTCTTTTCATGTGACAAGATAGCTTTGATTTCTTCTTCTGGAAACTGCCTTTTCATCCCCTTTCACCATTTATCATTTGGGGAATGAATCATATTTTTATAAATTTGACTCAGTTGCCTATATATCTGAGAAATGAGGCTTTAATCAGAGAAACTCACTGTACAAATATTTCCCCAGTTTCTTGCTTTGTTTCTAATCTTGGCAGGTTGGTTTTGTTTGTGTAAAACCTTTTAAATTTAATGTAATCAAAATTATCCATATATCTCTTGTTTGGTTATAAATTCTTCCATTGTCTGACAGGTAAACTTGTCCAGGCTCCTCTCATTTACGTCATGTATCCATTTTGACCTTCTCTTGTTAAACAGCATGAGATATTCATCTATGCTTAATTTCTGCCAAACTGCTTTCCAAATTTCCCAGCAAGTTTTCTCTGTTAATGAGTTCTTGTCCCAAAAGTTTGAGTCTTTGGGTTTATCACACACTGGATTATTAGGGTCATTTACTACCAAATTTTCCGTACCCCATCTATTCCACAGACCTTCTACACTACTCCTTAGCCAAGACCAGGTTGTTTTCATGATTATTGCTTTGTAATATAGTTTGAAATCCAGTAGTACTAGGCTACCTTCCTTCACATTATTTTCCATTAATTCCCTTGATATTTATGACTTTTGGTTCTTCCAGATGAATTTTGTTATTTTTTTTCCTAACTCTACAAAATAATTTTTGGTAGTTTGATTGGTATGTCACTGAATGAATAAATCAATTTAGGTAGAACTGTCATTTTTATTATATTGGCTTGGCCTACCCATGAGCAATTAACATTTCTCCAGTTGTTTAAATCTGTCTTTATTTTTGTGAGAAGTGTTTTGTAATTGTGTTTGTATAGTTCTTGGGTTTGTCTTGGCAAAGGTAGACTCGCAAGTATTTTATATTGTCTGCAGCTATTTTAAATGGAATTCTTCTTTCTATCTCTTCTTGCTGGGTTTTGTTGGTAATATATAAAACTGCTGATTTTTAGTGAACATTTCCCAGCTACATTTTAATCTGGTTCCAGATGCTCTGGGAAGTGGCCATGTATTTGACACATCTGGTGTGGAGAAGAGATTGGAGTGGGAAAGAGGTCGGAGGCAGGGTGAACAACCAGAAGGCTGTGGTGGGAGTCCGGGTGTGAGGAGATGAAGGCCTGAAGGAGGGTGGCAGCTGTGTGAGTGGAGAGAAGGGCACATATAAGAAAGATTTTGCAAAGGTTGAACTGACAGTATTTGGTAGCTGTTTAGACATTTGGGATGAAGAAGTCAGGGGATTATACAGACAAATTGTGTTTTTGTTTTAACAGTTACTAGTTGTGGCAGGTTACCTCGACTCAGTCTGTTCTCCCATAAAGTGTAGACTGGCACGCCAATCCGACCATCCTTTCTCTACAGCTTGTCTTATGTTTCTCCTCCCCACTGTGGCTAAATTCCCTAAGAAAGCCATCTGCACACAATGCCTCCACTTCCTTTCCTTTCACTCTCTTCTAACCCTTCTGCAATCTGGCTTCTGATCTCCTCTTTTCACTGAAAGTGCTCTCTGCAAAGTTACTAACAATATCTTTATTGTTAAATCCTATGGTCTTTTCTCAGTCTCCTTCTTGTCCTTTCTGCAGCCTTTGGCACTGTCAACCACCTTCTTCTCCAGAATATTCTCTCTTCTCGAGTTCTCCACTCTACTGTCTCCTGGCTTCCTCCTACTCCTCTCACCTCTCCTTCTCAATCTTCTTTTCTGGTTCTTTATTCATGCTATGCCCACTAGCTGTGAATATACCCAAGGCTCTGTCCTGCACTCTCCTCTCTTTTCTTTCGATGCTATTTTGCTTGGTGATCTCATCAGCTCCTATGCCTTCAATTATCTGATTCCCATCTCTATGTATCCAATCTCCAGTCCCGCATCTCCAACTGATTTTTGGATATCTTGAAATGGATCTCCTGAACATATCTCAAATTCAACATGTCCAAAACAGAAATTCACTATCTTTCCCCTCAAACTTTCCCTGTTCCCAATTTCCCTATTACTATGGAGGGCACCACCATTCTTCTAGTCACCCAGGCACCGGACCGTGGTTTCTATCATCTTGGATTCCTTATTTTCATGTACCCAACATATCCAGACTTTTCTTGTCCTCTCATTTCTCACTTCATCCCATCCCCCTTAAACATTTCCTTCTCCCTACCCACCCAATGACCTCCCTTGTGCAGACCCTCATCACCTCCTTCCAGCTGGCCTCTCTGCCTCCCATCTTTCCCCATTCCTATGCAATCTCTACTCAGCCATCAAAGTGATTTTATTTTTTATAATAGATTTTTGTTGATATCTTTGTTTTGACATCACAAAGATTTTCCCCGTATCCTTTCTATTTCCCATCCCAGAGAACCACTTCTTATAACAAAGAATTAATAAAAGAGGAAAAAAACTGATTGATCTATCCAAGAAAAAAATCTGACATTGTATTCTGTGTTCCATACTAGTGGACCCTTCCGCCTCCGCAAAGGAAATAGACAACTTCTCATATATCATTTTTGGAGCCAAAAAGCTGCTTCTCTATCATTCATAGCATTAATTTTCTGTTGTCCTTTCCATTTACATTGTTGTTGTCATTGTGTATATTTTTTTTTCTTCTGGATCTGCTTACTTTACAAAGTGGTGTCTTCTCCCTACTCACTAAACTACAGTGACTCCCTATTACCTCCACATCTCTAACATCAGACAAAAAGGCCTTGTTTGGCCTTTGTAGGCCTTGATAGCCTGGTTTCTTCCTTCATCTTCAGTGTTCTTACAGTCTACATGCTCTCTATGACATGCTTTTTGGCTGACTTGCTCCCCATCTCCTGACTTAGTGCCTTTGTTTTCCTATGATTGGAGTGGTTTCTCTCCTCAGCTGTGCCTCTTGCCTTCTGTGGCTTCCTTCAAGACTCACCACAAACCTCATCTTCTGCAGATTTTCTCCTCCCTTCCCTGCCCCAGGGTCTTTCTTCTGAATTATCTTCTCTCTAGGCTCTGTACAGTTTGCATGGACCTAGTTATTTCCATGTCTCCCCAATTAGAATGTAAGCTCCTTGAGGACAGGGACAGTGTTTTTCCCTCTCTTTGTGTCTCTAGCACTTAGCACATAGGAAGTGCGTAATAAATGCTTTTCACTTGTGTGTCTGCCTAGAGACAGGCCTTAGAGTGAGGAAGCCCTGGGTTCAAGACCTGACCTGTTTATGTGACCTTGGACCGATGACTTAACCTCATACAGCCCCAGGCAGCTTTAAGCTACCGATAAGTTGGGTATCTACCTCAGTGGAGGGAGTTTACCAATGAAATTACCAGTCTAAATTCCCATGACTGGTGTAAGAACATGCTGGATAAATCTTCAGGGTCTCCAGAAAGGAGATTAATTCTTATGTGTTTCTCCCTGATGATCTCTAAAAAAGGTTTTATTAAAAGCTTATCCCTGAAGTGTGCATTTACACTCCAATGACTTACATTGAGAGTTTCTTCAGTCACTCTCTCTAATTGCCTAGTCCATTTTGGAAATGATGTTTTAAGAGAGCTTCAAAACTGAGAGTCCTTAGATTATGTTCCTTATTTGACAGAATGGAGTCCCAGAGAAATCAAGTGACTTGCCCAGAGTCACACAGGGCAACCAGAAATTCCACAAGAACTGTGTAGGGGAGACTGCTGTGCATCTAGCTTGTATACACCTAATTGTTTGTATGTTGGATGCCCACCCTGCTCCCCTCCACTAGAATGTGAGCTCCTTGAGGGAAGGGACTATGTTTTTGTTTCTCTTTGTGTCCCTAGCACTTGATACCTGGCACCCTGCTTCCCTCCTCCTGTTCAATTCTGGTCCCAGTGCACTGTCCATATACAGAATCTGTCCTGGATAGATGGTATAATGATAGGTTTTAAGTCGCTGGGTTTTCGATCTTACTCTATGTAGGATATGGTCACTGCACTTCCCTAACACACATTTGTACCAGCAGGTCAGGGCCCCCCACTCAAGTTGCAGCTCTGAGGGGTTGGAGGATTTCTCAATGGTGTATTCTTCTCAATATTGATCACCTGGGGCTATTGCCTCTTTATCATTTTGACCAGGCAATTGCTTCTCCATATCATCTACCAATTAACATCAATTAGCTTTTTACAAAGGGATATTAAATAAGAAGACATAACAAGAAACAAAATACCCAAACTTCCAAAACTCGAAGACTCCTCTTCTCTGCCATCTCAGTTCCTGGGGACAGAGGACTCAAATTGAAAGTGGTGACAAGTTCACCGGCCATTCACTTCCAGGTGTGGCATAGCTGACAGACAAAGTTTCTCCTTGCTTATGGGATGTGCCAGGCCAATACACTGCTCTTCTGGGTCAAGCGCTTCCCTCTGGGGATGACTCCTCAGTGACCTCGGCTGCTGCTCGTACTACCAGTTTCTGAACCTTGCGGTTCCTTCCCCCTCTTGAAGCACACAGGCTCATATTCTGCTCTGTTCTTTCTCTGGAATTCATTCATTTAAGATCATAAAAGAATCACAGAAAAGACAGAAGAAACAAGAGTTGTTCTGGGTTCATGGCCTTCTGTAGCTTCTCGTCCTCCTCCAGCATCAGCCAGGAGGGAAAGAACCAAAACCCTGAGACTCCTCCTGGCTGCCAAGTGTCTTTGGATGTACCCCAGTTCTGACTTCCTTGTCACCATGTGTTTAGTGAACTTCAACCAGAGCTGAAATAGGCACACTCCAAATCCGGGAACCGGGACCTACCATCACATTCTATGGTAGCTTTCTGGAATCCAGCTCCCCAGTCTATTCCACTTGGGGATTGTCCCTGTTACGCATAGATTGAATTGGAATTAGGCAGGGAATATTGTGCACCTTCTGAAAAAGCCATCAGAAAGGGCAAATCCAAGCTCATTCTAAGGATTGGGCTCTCAGTGACCAGTCACTCCGTGATGTGCTCATCTGGGTACAGATTGTCCCCTATCCTTGCCCTACTCCTTGAGGACAGAGACTTTGTTTTTGTCTTATGTAGCCCCAGAATTTAGTGCAATGTTTGGCACTGAGTAGGCAATTAGTAAAGGTCCGTATGAATGAATTGAATTGAATATTAACATGGTCAGTAGACTGGAGCCAAATCAAGGAACAGATAGGAAGACTTTGAAAGTTGCTTTCTTTAAAAATCAGAATTGCAGAAGGAGATTCTCAGAACCTTAAAACTGGATGGAAGCTAAGAAGACATGTACCTAACTCGTACCTAAAGAAGAATTCTCATTGGGAAAAAATGTGATAAAACTTGTGCTCCAGGGAAATTCCTCCGGCAATGGTGTGAAGGCTGGCTTCTTGGAGGAGAGATTGGTGTCAAGTTGGCCACTAGGAGACTTTTGAAGACTAGGGTAGGTGGCAGCATTGGGAATGGAAAAGTGGCTGATAGGAAAAGCATTTTGAAGGAAAATTGGACAGATCTTCAAAGAGATTAGGGACTAGCTCTGTGATTTTACTGATCTGTGTTCCCAGATGAAGAAATTCCCTCTACCAATTCAGGTTGGTACCTTATCTGCAGCTTCGAGTCTCAGAGAATTGCTTAGAGCACTGAGAGATCAAGCAACTTGTCCAGGATCACAGAGCCGACGTGTATCCCAGGGAGGACTTGAACTCGGGTCTTATTAGCTTCAAGGCCAGCTCTCTATTCACTGTGCTACAGCTGCCTCTCAAGGGCTTCGTGATTGACTGAAGGCTAAGGATGAAAGATAGGAGTGAGTCAGAGATGACTTCAGATTTTAGAGTCTGTTGGTGTCATTGACAGAGAGACAAGGAAAGATTTGGGGAATACAGTTCAGTATTTGAGTTGATGGTAGGGCATCCAAGTGGAAATAGCTAGGAGACACTTGGTGATGCAGAGATACAAGATGGGAGCTCACAAGGGAGGTCATGACTGGAGCTCTAGATGTGCATGTCATCAGCTACAGTTACACATGACAGCTGGAGCCTTGAGAGCAGATGCTTTCTCTGAGAGAGCAAATGAAATGAGAAAAGAGTCATGAGTAGAGCTTTGGGGAATGGCCAAAGGTCAGGGGTGGGAGGGGAGGAAACAGCTAAAGGGAAGTTGGAGGGGCAGCAGAAGAACCCAGGACATTGTAGTGGTGTGGCAGCCAAGGGAAGAGAGAATTGGGAGAAGTAGGTAGGCCATACCACTTACTGGAGGCCCAGTAAGGGCAGTGACTTGGCCTGGGATGGCCAAGGTCTTATAGACATTTCCCCAGGATTTATGAAAAATTTAATTAAGAAGAATGTGTGTATGGCATGGGAGCATCTTCATTTGCCAGAAGAAAGTCCAGTCCTGTGTCAGTCTCTGAAGGGGCCATCCATCCTGGCAGTTTTTGCTCTTTTCTAAAAGCATTTATAACTGAGTGTCCCAGTTATGTCGCATTCTTGACTAGAATTTGAGCCCCTCATTCCCTGTGAGATCAAAACAGTGAGATCTTTTCTTTTTGTATTGCACTCAGACCAAACCAGAGTCAGGTTTTCTTCAATTAATGTCAGAAGTCTGAGCTCCATAGGGAAAATGGCCCCAGTCCCTTGGATTCAAACCTGTTGGCCATTACCAGGAATGCGGGACTTCAGCCTAACTGCCAGGAGGTTCACCCTGGATTCTCTAAGTTGACATGGCTACTTGTTCATTTTAGATCCTAATTTTTAAAAATCCCTTCCTTGAGCTTCATAAAGAAACTAGAAAAATGGAAAAAGAATCATCCAATCAGCCACAAAGAGAACCACAAGCCCCAGTTCTTTGCCCTGTTCAAGGCTTCTCTCTCTTTTCCTTTTTTGTTCTCTCATTGGGCTTAAATGCTCTTCCTTCCCTTCCAGCCCTCCCCTCCCCTCCCCCCACCTTGGCTAGGGGCTGCATTCTTGTGTGATGCTTGCATTGTTTCAACAGTTGCCTCCATGTTGTGCAGTACTTCTTGCTTCCTCATTTTATCTGACGACTTATCTTCTCAACATTTACGCTCCATTGGCTTCATCGCTCTGTCTGCTGAACAAAGTGAGGTCTCTCCTTCCACTTGGCTGGTTGGCATTCTGCCCAGTCTGCTTCAGGACAACTTTCAGAATTTGGCCTAATTTCGCCTGCCTTTGTAGTGATGTTGAAGAGGCGTGTCCTCAAATTCATTTGGGAATTCTGCTTGCCATCTTGAAACAAGATTGTGCCTGAATTTTCAAGTGGGTCAAACTTACACATTTAAGAAAAATTCATTCAATTTCATTATTTTTATTTAATGGCATCTTCATCGAGGATGTATGTAAACCATAGACCATAAAATATCTCTAGGTACTAATGTGCATGAATATGACATGACCCTGGTCCATGTGAATCTTATGTATATAACCTCTATGAGCCCATGGCCCAGTGGAAGCCAGGATGGACATGCATGCACATCAGTGGAGGTAGGTAGGGGCCCTGAGTGCTGACAATGAAAGGATCAGAGATCTGAGAAGGTACTTTGAACCAGACAGTTTTTCTGCTAGCAAGTCAGCTCCATGCTCTAGTGTGGACCCCTGGTCCTTGTTTGGCAAGCAGCCTCCCCACTCATCTCAACTTCCTGAATCACCATGCACCAAAGATACTCCCAGACCAACCTGGCTAGTTTTTCCTTTACACTTAACACAGTACCTTGCACACAGAGAGAACTTTTCATTCATTCGAGTTTTTTCCAATTCAGAAATTGGTCCTGTGCCCCAGTGGGGGCCCCGCTTCCCATCTCCTTCTGCTTTCAGTGGGGGTGAAAGCTTACCTAATGACTGCCATGTGTTGTGGTCCAAACATACCATTGCCCTTGTCTTAGATGTGCCTATGGCATGAAAGGCCAGGATTACTTTCTAATGGTTTATCATCTATTGATTTGCCATTCTACCTGGAGACCTGGACCATATACCCTGTTGGACAGCATTGTGAGTACTCCCAATTTGGGAGTACTCCAAGTACTCAATAGGTTTACTATGTAGCAGGCATTGTGCCAAGTGCCAGGGATACAAAGGCAGAACAAAATCAGTTCCTGCCCTTTAGGAGCTCATGATCTAATAGGGGAGATAGCATGCGAATCACCATGTGCATACAAGATACATCCTGAGAAGTAACATCCAAGGAAAGGCACCAGGAGCTGGTGGTGGGAGAGAGGACAGGAAAGGCCACTTGGACAGGGTGGGATTTGAGCCTAATTTTGAAGGAAGCCAGGGAAGCCAGGAGGGAGAGGTAGAAAAGAAAAGACAGCATTGCAGGCATGGAGGATAGCCAATGAAAATGCAAAGTTGAGAGATGGAGTGTCTTTTGTTAGGAATAGCGAAGAGGCCAGTGGGGCTAACTCATCAAGTACATGGACAGGTATAAAGTGTAGGAAGGGGTTAGCTTTAAGGGTCACACAGAGGAGCGGATATTTGATGGTTGGTTGGGTGGTTGCTGTCCTTCATCTTTGAAGAGGACCAAAATGACATCACCACAATAAAGTGTAGTTGCAGTGTGTCCAACTGTGGCTGATCAGACCAATACGAGCTTGGAATGCTGTACCACAGGTTGGGCACCAATAGTCCATGTGAATATTTGGGGTGGATAGCACATATTGGTGCATCCTGCATTTACTTTGTGCTGTCTCAATTCTGCTTTGCTTAAAGAGTGTAGCACCTTTTCTGATGTGGGCATGCCATACTGAGCAGTCCTGTTCCAGTATCTTCCATGTTGCACAGTCAAATCCAAAGTTCTTGAGAGAGACCTTGACAGTGTCCTTGTATCGTTTCTTCTGGCCCCATGTGAGTTCTCCATAGAATAATCTTTTTGGCAACCATACATTTGGCATTTGAAAAACGTGGCCAGCCCATCAGAGTTGCACTTTCTGAAACATAGTTTGAATACTTGGCAGCTCAGTTCGAGTAAGAACTTCAGTGTCTGGTACCTCATCCTGCCAGGTGATCCTCAGAATATTCCGAAGACAGTTCAAATGGAAGCAATTCAGTTTCCTGGCATGGCACTGGTAGACTGTCCATGTTTCACAAGCATATAACAATGAGGTCAGCACAGAAGCTTTGTAGACCTTCATTTTGGTAGTCAGTCTAATACCTCTTCTCTCCCAAACCTTTCTTCGGAGCCTCTCAGACACTGAGCTAGCTCTGGCAATGCATGCATCAACCTCATTGTCAATGTGTACATCCCTGGAAAGTACACTACCAAGGTAAGTGAACTTATCCACAGCATTCAAAACTCCATTTGTTGGAACTGCTGGTTCCATGTATGGATGGTGTGGTGGTGGCTGATGGAGCACCTGTGTTTTCTTGGTGTTAATTATTAGGCCAAACTTAGCACAGACAGCAGAGAATTGATCCATACTTTGTTGCATCTCAGTTTCAGAGGCTGCATTGAATGCACAGTCATCTGCAAACAGAAAATCATGCACCAACACTCCCTCCACTTTGGTCTTGGCTTGTAGCCTTTTCAAATCGAAGAACTCACCATCAGAACAGTAGTTCACCTTGATGCCATGTTCATCCTCACTGAAAGCATTTGTCAACATGGCTGAAAATATCATGCTCAAAAGCATGGGAGCAAGCACACAGCCCTGTTTCACTGCATTGGTGACTGTGAAGGCACGAGAGCTTTCTTCGTTATCCAGAACCCTGGCAAACATGCCATCATGAAATTGATGTACAATATTGATGAACTTTTTTGGGCAACCAAATTTTGACATATTTTTCCATAAGCCCTCATGATTAACAGTGTCAAAGGCCTTGGTTAGATTCACAAACATTGTGTACAGACCTCTGTTCTGCTCCTGGCATTTCTCCTGGAGTTGTTGGGCAGCAAACACCATATCGACTGTTCCTCAGCCTTTTCTGAAGTCACACTGGCTGTTAGGTATATGTCCATCTTCCAGGTGAAGGATCAGCCTATTAAGGAGGACTCTAGCAAGAATTTTGCCAGCAATGAGTAAGAGAGAGATCTCCTTGTGATTTTCTCAGGACAATCTATTCCCTTTACCCTTGAACTCCTAGGGGATAACTTCCTCTTGCCATATAGCCTGGAAAATTTCAGTCAGCTTTTGTATGAGCAATGGTCCCCCACCTTGTAAATCTGGAGCAGAATCAGCACCAGGTGCTTTGCCACATGGAAGGAGCCTAATGGCCCTCAAAACCTCTTCTTCAGTTGGAAGTTCAGCTAAGCAGGCATTGACTTCAACCTGAGATAAATGGTCAATGGCCTCAGCTTTGATTGATGATGGGCTGTTAAGAACACTATGGAATTATTCAGCCCATCTTTCTAGGGCTATGTCCTTATCACTAATCAATGTGAGTTTATCAGCACAAAGTAGTACAACTACTTTGGATTGTTACTATCGCATAAAACTGAATTTCATCTGCCTTCTCACTGTCAGGAATCCTGCATCTCTCTAAGCTTTGCTTGTACTTTGCTTTTGATGGAATTAAATGCTGCTTTCTTAGAAGTAGATGAACTATCCTGCTGGTAAATCCTGTGAAGTTCTCATTTTTCATTTAGCAGTTTCTGAATTACATCAAATCTCTGAAAACTGCCCACTCCTTTTCTGCTCCACTGCTGCCAACTGTGTGTTGGCTCAACTTTCCCTCCAAGTCAGCAACAAACTGTTCATGCTCAGAGAAGGGCTCTGATTTGTTGACATTAATTCTTCTGGTAGTCATTTTGCCTTGGCCGGGGGCACTTTTGATGAATGCAAATATTTAGCACGGAAAGCATAAAGTCTATGATCAGTTCAGCACTCTGCACCGCACATTGCCTTTGTCATTCTCACATCTTATCTGTCTCTTCTCCTTACAATCACATAGTCTATTAGATGCCAGTGTTTGCTGTGAGGGTGCATCCATGAAGTTGTATTGCATTTAGGTAAACAGAAGACAGTGTTGGTGATGAGAAGGTCATGTGATGCACAAGTCATCAGCAGTAAATAACCATTGCTGTTGCTGTTTCAAACTCCATCTCTCCCTAGGACTCCCTGCCAAGTCTGGTAGCCTGAGCTTACTCTACCGTTAAAATTGCCCAGAATTACAAACTTGTCCTCTTTTGGCACATTGGCAATAAGGTTCTCTAGGTCTTCATAAAATTTTTCTTTGACTTCATCAGAGTTTGTCATGGCGGGAGCATGGACACTGATGATGGTGGCATGGCGTTTTCCTGTGAGTGCAATCAAATTGTCATGAGCCTGTCATTCACTTCTTTTGGCAGGCACACCAGCTTGCTGATTAGATTAGTTTTGATGGCAAAACCCACTCCAGCTTCATGGCCCTCCCTTTCACTGTGCCTGCTCCAGAAAGAGTGTATCCAGCTCCAACTTCAGGAAGCTGGCCTACATTTGCCAACCTCGTTTCACTCAGGACTGCTGTTTGGATATGATACCTGTTGAGTTCTCTTGCAATGAGAGCAGTTCTTTTTTCAGGTCTCCTGGATGTCGTGTTGTCTATTGGTGTGAGAGTTAGGTAGAACAGATGGACACCAAAGGTAGAAGAGCCCTGAATAGGTCTCGGCAGCCACCACACCAAAGGTACTGGTACTCGTACTGGTACTGCTCCTCCCTGAACACAACCTACATCCCAACAGGTATTTGATACTCAGTGTGGGAGGGGTTACATGGGCAACTTCACTTTATGAAAATGATATTGGTAGCTGAGTGGAGGATGGACTGCAAAGGGAGAGACTTGAGGCAGAGAGACCAGTTAGAAGGTCATTGTCAGAGTACAAAGGACTGTGAGTGGAGAGGGCAAGGGCTGTCTTTTGCCTCTTTTTGTACAGTGCTTGGCTTATAATGGGTGTTTAATAAATGTTTATTGATTGGTATATAGGAGACATTATGGAGTTATAACAAGTTATGCCAAGATTTGGCACAAGATTAGATGTGTGATTTGTGGAGGGGGCTGGGTGACTAAGAAGATGATGATAGGGAAGCTGAGAGGTGGAATGAGTTTGGAGATACCTACAGGATGTCTGCTTCAAAATGGCCACTAGGCAGTTGGTGATATGATGATAAGCTATTGGAGCTCAGAGGGGAGAGTCTAGAGTCAAATGTCTAGCTCAAGTCCCCGCACCTTTGGCATCTCTTTCATGAAGCCTTCAGCAACCTCCGGACATGGGAGGGACTTCACAAATCTCTCATCACACTTTCTTGAGACCTCTCTCTGCCTTACATTATCTGCTTTTGGACCTGTCAGCTCGCTGTTAGATTGCAGTCAGGCAGGAGCTAAGCCTCATCTCATTTTAGTGCCCTCAGGACCCAGAATGGTTCTCTACATAGAATCATTGATTGGTCAGTACCTCTTGTTTTTGTTCTGATTGGCTAATGGGAAATATACCTATATGTACCTTTCCTCACCTTTTGTTTGCTCCTAGCTCTCTCATTAATGGAACCAGTACTGTCTCCCTGCACTGGGCTCCAGCTCTTTACTCCTGAAACAAGAGGTAGAGGAGAGAAGGGGCCAGCTGAGGATACAGCTGAACTCTGCTTGAGCATACTAACTGGGGTTAATCACACCTTTACTGGTGTGAAAATGATGACTTGTACAAAAGGAGTCACTTGAGAAGGAAATGCTGAGCCTAGAGGAGTATTAAAAGATATTACACGGTCATTTATTTCAGCTGACGCCAGTTGTGAAAGCACTGTAGAATGTATGCCCTGAGCAAGCATAAATGGGGCTGAAGAGCCAGGCAGTGAATGGAACCTTCTTTCTAGAGTCCAAGGCAGCAGCCCAATTTACCCCTGGCATTTGGGCTGGGATTTCTCAGGGAACAGATGTTATTTTGTTCGTCAGTAGGTATTAGCGCTAGAGAAATTGATATTAGTATGGTTAATGGGACCTTATCTTGACTAGACCTTTATGGCCTTTGTCCCACCATCCTTGTATTTTAGCCATTGTGGGCTGTCTGGGATGTGAATTTAGGTCAGTCAGATGGTGCATTGGATGACTTGGCTGGTGATACTTAAGCTGCTTGAGTCTTTAGTTTCGGTTGGACTTTTTCCTGGTGGCCTGACAATAGCCAATGACTGAACATTCCTGTAAGAGGCTTGCTCTTCTCCTTGGCATTTCTTAGACTAATTATCTGTTTGCCCCAACTGCTGATGTTTCAAACAGTGGTTTTCCAAATGTTCAATTGCCTTCACCATGTTCAGAGGGAAATTTGGATTTCTTGGGTATTAAATACTATGCATATATTTGCAGGATCTAGGCATTCTTCAGCAAGGAGTACTGCACTGCTAGTAGGAGAACTCCCTTCCATCAGCTCAATGACAGCCCCTGGTGTAGGACTTCCTCGTGAAATACTAGGGATTTGCCTGAGGCATGTAGAGGTGAATCCTGAAGTGGGATTTGACCCTAAGTTGGGGGGAAGCCAAAGCTAACACTGTAACTACTGGAGTAATGTGTCTCTCCATTAAGCTACATTTGTTGTTGCTAATGTTGAGTTGTTTCAGTTGTGACCAATTCTTTGTGACCCCTTTTAGGGTTTTCTTGACAAAGATACTGAAGTGGTTTGCCATTTCCTTCATCAGATGGTTTTACAGATGAGGAAACTGAGGCAAACAGGGTAAAGTGACTTGCCTAGAGTCACACAGCTAGTAAGTGTCTGAGGTTGAATTTGAACTCAGATCTTCCTGACTGAGTTCTGTATTCCATCCACTATACCATGTAGCTTCCCTTCCTATGAATTTACCATATTAGAATTTGGGTTGGCTGATATTCTGGGCACTTGGTGGACTGACCTTTTCTCTTTGAAATTCTACAAAGGATTGTTCATCTCCTGTCTTTCCTTCTGACTAGAAATGTGGTGCTAGTGCTCAGGGTTTGGCAGTTCCAAGACTTTGTTCCAGATCCAGTCTGGGATAGGCACCTCCTTTCTGGGTCCACTCAGTAGAAGTTGCCAAAGCTCTACATGCCTCAGATGTAGATTTCCTATGAGATCATGTGAGAGTTAAGGGGAGTGAGCTGCCCGTCCTTAGAATGGTATGTACAG
>CM053775.1:6349149-6378043 GCA_028658325.1 Potorous gilbertii
AAGTGTGACTAGATCATTCTTTTCCCTCTGACCTCCAGGAGCAAATGCAAACTCCTTAAATCCCTTCACAATGTGACTGTGGCTGTCCTTTCTGCACTTAGTACACATTTATGCTCCAACCATATTGACCTACTTGTTATTCTTTACAGAGAGAAATTCATCTCCCATCGCTATGCATTTGCCCTGGAAGTTCCCTATGCCTGGAATGAATCGTAACCTCTGTCTCTTAAAATTCCTTGCTTCGAGGCTATCTCAAGCACCACTTCCAACCTAAGATCTTCCCTGATAACCCTCACACAGTTGTTGGCATGTTCTTCCTAGTATCACTTTGAATTTATTTTGTATATAGTTTATATTTGCTTGTTGTTGGGTTGATTTTTTAAAAAATTTCTCTGCATATGATTTGTATTCATCTGTACATGTACTGTTTCCCCTGCACAACGAAGGTTTTTGGTTTTAGCTTTGTATCTTCAGCACCTGACATGGAGATGGAACACAGAAGGTGCTTAATAAATGCTTATTGAATGAATGAATGAATGAGCCTTGCCTCAGGAATAAGTACATAATCCTCTCTTAGAATTCTTAAGGATTTGTTTTTGTAAGCTAAAGGAGAGACTGTATTGCCAAGTCAGAAAGACTTGGGTTCCAGGCCTGCTCTGCTCCATACTGGCTGGGCTTCCCCTCTCAGTGCCCAAGAGGCTTAGTTGCAGAGCGGGTGGCAGTGTGCTTCGGTCCCATGTCTTCCTTCCTGGAGTCCCCACATCACTGAAATCCCAGGTTCCTACAAGGAATCAGATACGGCCAAGAGGAAAAGCTAAAGTTTCCAGCATGTGCAGGGCTCCTGCTTTCTAGCAGCCCAAGTGCTGTGACCTCTGGGAAGCCAAGAGCTCAAAATGATGCGGCTTCTGTAGACTATCGTTCAATGTATCAGTCGAGCTAAGACAGATGTAGGGAGGCTCGGCTACCCAAGGGAGTGTGTTTGATCAATCAAATGACTTTTTAGTGGTTGTTCCCAGAGCTGGTCAGTGAGATGCTAGCCAAGATGGATGCAGTTTGGCCAAGGGCGTGTTCTCAGTAGGCTGAAGTTACTTCCCTGGCTGGTCCCCTGAGATTTCCTCCTTACAGCTTGTGACCATTCCTCGAGGGTATTGTGATGACCTCCTGCCTTGCCAGTCCTCTCCTGGTCCTTGATTCCCTACGTGAACTCACTTTCTTGGCCCTCCCTAGATTTTTGCCCCCTCAGTTTAAAAGATTCTTATGTTTTGCTTGTTCCATTTACCTATCGTTCTAGAAGCTGTGATGTCTCTAGATCAGAAAAGTTCCAAGCGCAAGTTGGGTCCTGGGCCACTTGCCTGAAGCAAATTCACTTATACCCCTTTTGCTGAGGCGTGATTTTGTTACCTCTTCTTTAATATCTCATGGGGGTAGTGGGAGGGGTATTTTGACTTAAGAGTCAGAAGGCATGGTTTGGAATCTGGTCTCTAGCACTTCTAACCATGTGACTCTGGCCAAGATGCTGGTAATGTGGGTTGTGGTATGCAGGTAGGTGCTCCTACCTGGTTGCTGTGGAGGGGATGATGTCTCCAGAGGAAATCTTTCCTCCATCTCACTGCCAGCTCTCACTGGGCCACAGCCTAGACTAGAGTGATGGGCTTCTCCTGGGATCTTCTTCTCCTGGGAGGCGCTTTGCTATCCTCCAGGGGCTGAGAAGTGTTGGCCAGTCTGCTGGGCTCCCCGGCCACTCCTCCAAGCTCCCCTGGATGATTCATCCCTGGGCTCACTCACAGCACTGGGGCTTTCCCCACTTGGCTTACATCCATTTTCCTATATCAGAAGACCTTGGAAAACTGAGCAATCACAGCAGACATTTGTGGCCACCAGGGACACTAAGGTCATGGCCCTGCTATCTTCAAGGTCCCCACCTGTTCCTTGAGTTTCTGAGTCTTGTGAAACAGCTCAGCTCTTTGACTCTTAGGTAAAAACAAGGCAAAGTTCCAGCCAACACATATGGAAAAATACGTATTCTGAAAAATCCCCAACCTTTTCATTTTAGGAAAACAGTCTGAAAAGTCATCTTAAAAAGCAGTGCCACAAGAGACAGTCACAAACACATTGCTGGTGAAGTTGTGAATTGACCTAGTTGTTCTGGAAAATAATGTGGAATTATGTGGAAAAAAATGACTAATCTATTCCCCCCCACCCCCTTTGACCCAGCAACTACTGGGAATATGGCTTAGCAGGTCACAGACAGAAAGAATGCATAAATAATAGCATTGGCTGGGAATGAGCCAGCTAACTGTAACACAGGAGTCTGGTGCAGAGGGAGAAGTGGGTAGACCCCAGGGAACAGGTGGCAGGGTCTGTTCCTTGGCCTAAAAGGGGCCTACTAGAGGCGCCAGTGAACAATACTCAAAGCAACAGGTCTTTGAATTTGAGGGCAGGGATGCCAAGGTGACTGGCAGCTGTTGACCTCCTTTTATTTTATTCAAGGCCTCCAAAGTCAAGTGACCTCATGATTCCCTCACAATGGGGCTGGGGCTGATACCTCTAGAATGGTCCTGGGCAGGGCCACCTTTGTGCTAGGCTGTGGCAGGAAGTGTCCCTGATGCTCCAGGGCCCTCCTTTAGGACAGCACCTGGCTCAGTTAATTCAATCATCCAGGCTACTTTTAGGATCAGGTCATAGGCAGGAGACATTGGATCTTTTTAGCTTGGAAAATTCCGAGTCTAGAAGCTCCCAGATGTTTATGGATGGGACCCCATAGAAAAAGTCAGCAGAAAGGCAGAGTTGGGCCTTTATCCAGCTTCCTGGATAAAGATTGGGCCAAAAAACCCAGAGGGTTTTCTGGATGGCAACAAGATAGACATTGATTACAGTCATGTAAACGAAAACAATTTGCTAAAAGATGAGGGGATAGTCACATGCCTTAGGATGTTCAGTTGCCTTCCCACATATTTTTGTCTTTTTGAGAAGTGGGGGCCTAGGGGTGCAGAATGCCGCATTTGCAGTCACTTTGGGAATCAGTTTTATTGAGCTACTTTTCTTTGCTACAAGAGGCAGTTGGGGAGGGGGAGGAGTATATCAGGAAATGACTATACTATAAAAAAAATGAAAGACTCTAGTAAAACTTTTTTTTTTAAATGAAAAAGAGAAAAGACATATTCCCTAGGAATTTCAGTATCACTGTAGACCCTCTAAATGAAAACATTGAATAGCCATTCTTCTTGGCTAAAGTCACACTACGACATCTTAAATATAACTAAAACAATGCATTCACATAGTATCTTATAGATTCATAAAAATATTTTTGTGGATTCCAGCTGCAGCCAAGCTAGAACCAAAAGAATATTCCCTTGCTATTTAAGCAGAAAGGTCAAGTTGCCAGTTTACCCCAAGGAGAAAAAGCTTTAAATAACAATGAGAAAACCCTGAACACCAATGATCAGAGCTAGTGTGTGTGTATGTGTGTGTGTGTGTGTGTGTGTGTGTGTGTGCATGTGTGTGTGTATGTGTGTGTGAGTGTGTGTGTTTGTGTGTGTGTCTGTGTGTGTGTGCACGCATGCGTGTATTTACGTGGGAGCTGTTTACAAGAAAAGCTTCCCTGCTTTCAAGGATTTCAAGGCTCAGGACCTGGATTTAAAAGAGATGCAGAGTCTGAATATTAATTGTTGTTGGAAGAAACCAATGTGCCTCTGTGGCCATGGGGATGGGGAGGGGCAGGGGCACAGAGGGTAAATGTCCCCGTTAGACAGGCTCTAAGGCAACAGCATTCATTTATACTTTAGTCATTAGGAATTAGTGATTGTTGGGGTGGGGTTTGAAGCTAAACTAACATTTTATGTTGTACAGAAAAGTGTTATGAAGAAAATGAATGCTGTACATGACACCTGAGGGAATGTTGAATGACTGTTTAGCATTTTATGAAGATCTTAATACTCAGCGTTTGAAATATTCATGTGCTAATTTCCTGTATCTACTTAATAAAGCAGGGTCTCTTGTATTTCACTGAATTACATGAATAAATGCTATATATTAATTGTACTTAAATGAAATATTGAGTTATTGGGTGAAACCACTAAATTATATCAAAGAAAATTATTTTTGTCTTTACAAGGTCATTCTTTGAATTCATGTTCAGGACTGACCAGGATCACTAGATCTCATCTCACCTGCCTCCTGTGGTTGTGTTGCCTTGAGAAGGCCACTTACAACTATTCCTTCCATTTCCTCTCCTCCCCTCTCCCTCTGTATGGTCTGGCATACAACCTTTTCATTCAACTTTTCCCTTCTCTCTCTCTCTCTTTCTCTCTTTGTGTGTCTCTCTGTCTCTCTCTCTCTTTGTCTCTGTTTCTACTCTCTCTGTCTCTGTCTGTCTGTCTGCCTCTCTCCAGTTACTAATGATTTCTTAGTTACTAAATCTAATGGCCTTCCCTCAATACTCCTCCTTCTCCATGTCTCTGTAGCCTTTGACACTATGGATCACCCTCTTCTCAATGACACTTTTTCCTTTCTAGATTGTGATGACTATAGTCTCCTGGTTCTCCTCCTACCTCTTTCACTGTTCCTTCCCAGTCTCCTTTGTTGGATCTTCATCCAAGTCATATTTGCTAACCACAGGGACCTCCCAAAGCTCCCTCCTAGGCCTTCTTCCATTTCTTCTCTACATTATTTCACTTGGTGATTTCATCAGCCCTCTTGGATTCAATAAAGATTCTCAGGTCTATGTATCCAGCCCTAAACTCTCTTTTGACTTCTAGGCTTGCATCTCCAACTGCCTATTGGACATTTTGAACAGTATATCCTGTGGACATCTTAAATTCAACATGTTCAAACTGAGCTCATTATCTTTCCCCTCAGATCCAAGGGCACCAGTCCTCCCAGCAGCCCAGGCTCACAATCTACTTTTCGTTGTTGACTCTATACTCTCTAACTCGCCCCCTCCCACCTGCCCATAGCCAATCCTTTCAGTTCTAAAGTTGCAACGTCTCTCTCTTCTGATAATGCTCTTATGTTGCCCCTCTTTGCCATTATCACATCATGCTGGTACTATTGCAAGTCTTCTGATTGGTTCCCTTGCCTCAAATCTCTCTCCTTTCCAGTCCATCCTCCAACTCAATTAAAAAAGCAATCTTTCTCCAACTCAAGTCTAACCGTTCCAAACTCCTATACAACAAATTCCATTGAGTCCTTACTACCAGGATCAAATATGAAATCCTTTGTTTGGTTTTTAAAATCCTTCCTACCTTTCCAGTCTTCTTACACTCAATTCCCTTATACAAACTTGATGACCCTGTGACACTGGTCACCTTGCTGCTCCTCAAAAAGAGATACTCCACTTCCTGTCTCCATGTATTTTCTCTGGTTTTCTCCCATGCCTCTTTCTTTTCCTTTTTCTTTTCTTTTTTCCTGTAAGCTGTATGTGCAGGGTTTTTAAAATTAATTTGTTTTCAGTTTTCTATAATCACTTCCATATATCTTAGATTTTTCCCTCTCCCTCTCCCTCCTTCCCTGCTCCCTTCCCCCTCCCTCCCTAAGACAGTGTCCAATTTTATATAGGTTCTACAATATATTCTTATTAAATACATTTTTACCTTAGTCATGTTGCATAGAAGAATTAAAATAAATGGAAAAAACCATGAAAACACAACACAAGAGAAAACGGTCTGCTTCATTCTGTGATCCAGTTCCATAGTTCTTTCTCTGGATGTGGAAGGCATTTTGCCTCAAGAGTCCATTGGAAATTTTTTTATGTCCTTGTATTGCTGTGAATGGCTAAGTCTACCAGAAGAATTCCTCACACACTGTGGTTGTTGCTGTGTGCAAAGTTATCCTGGTTCTGCTCCTTTCTCTCAGCATCAGTGCATGTAAGTCTTAGAAACAGGCCTCTCTGACATCTTCCAGTTCATCATTTCTTATAGCACAATAGTATTCCATTACATTCATATACCACAATTTATTCAGCCATTCCCCAATGGATGGGCATCCCCTTGATATTCAGTTTTTGGCCACCACAAAGAGAGCTGCTATAAATGTTTTTGTACCTGTGGGACTCTTTCCCATTTTTATGATCTCTTGGGGATACAGTCCTACAAACAGTATTGCTGGGTCAAAAATTTTTGTAGCCCTTTGGGTATAGTTCCAAATTGCTCTCCAAAATTCCATGACTCTTTCCAACCTTCTTTCTGCTTCCTGGCTTCCTTCAAGTTTTAGCTAAAAGTCCACCTTCTATGCAAAGTCTTTCGCATTCTACTGTAATAATAGCCTCCCCTCTGAGATTATTTCCAAGCTCTTCTGTCTATATCTTGTCTGTACATAGTTATTTGTACGTTGTCTCCCTGTTGGATTGTCATCTCCATTGAATTGTGAGCTACTTGAGGACAGACACTGATTTTCCTTCCTTTGTATCCCCAGTGTTTAGCACAGTACCCAGAACATAGTAGATACTGTATAAATGCTAGTTGACTTGACTAAATGAAGATGTTAGTATCTAATACCTTAACTCAATATGGTGCCAAGTTTCATGGATTCTTGTTCCATCATTCTCTTCTCTTTACTCTTTATGACCTCTTACTCTTGGTTAGGCTGTCATTATGTTTCCCCTAGACTATTGCTTTAGCATCCTAATTGATTCTCTTGGTATAAGGTGAGGTTCATCGATTTACCCAACCCCATCCCACTTAAAATGATAAGATGACCACTGGGTCTGACTCATAGGCCTTAGACTAAGGATGAAAGTCTTTGAAAGCCATTGATGGAGTAAAATGAGGTAAAAAAAGAAGTCTGTTCCACATGGCCAAGGGATTTCCCTATTTTCCTGGCACAGTGAGACCCTCACTCCCCACTCAAGACCATCCCCCCCACCAGTTTCTCCATTTGACTTGTTGCCCCATTTGAATGTCAGCTCCTTGAGAGCAGCGACTGTCTGACTTTTCTATTGCATTCCCAATACTTAGCACAGTATTTTGCATATAGTAAGGCTTCATTCATTCATTCATTCATCCATTTGTTCATTGGTTTATTCATTCATTCATTCATTCATCCATTTGTTCATTGGTTTATTCATTCATTCATTTGGGGAGTTCAAGTGACTGGTGAATCATTCCAGAAATTATTTAAATGCCTTGCTTCTCAGCATACCCTGAGGGGGAACCACTTGGAAGGGATCTCCCCCCTCACCCTGAGGAAGACTTTGCAATCTTTGAAGAGACTGGAAGGACACAGACTCCAAGCCTTTCCATTGGTGTCCTAGCAGCATCTCCAAGGCAGCTGATGGCAGTGCCCACGTTGGGAGACAACTGGCACACCTGTATATGTCTAGGTATAGTCTTTGGTCTAGCAGAGTCTTTATTTTGCATATTTTAGCAGTGGCTGCTAACTCACATTCCAGTGATTGCCAACGAGTTTTAGGGGGGCTTACGGGGAGCCATCAGGTCCTGTTGGGGAACGTGTGGGTATTGACTAGAGGCAGCTCCAGAAACAGATGACAATTTGGAGAAGGTGGAGACTGGGCGGGGACAGAGAAAAGGAAGGAAGGGGGGAACTTTTGCCGCAGCTGTTCGACTCCTAATGATTTCCTTTGTCCCCTGTTATTGGTGACATGTTTATGGAACTGGGCTCTTTAGTTCCCAAGGAATTCATTTGCTCCCTCTATTGCTTGTTCTTGCCTTGAAATCTTCCCCACACCCACAGGAATTAAAAGCAACACAACAGAAGCCTGGTAAAATGAGGGAAGAGAAGGTGAACTACTTTTCAAACAAAGATGCTATTTTCCCTGACACTCTCACCAAAACTAAAGCCCCGCCCTGTAATCACACTCCCCACTCACGTAGCCCTTTTCATCTCAAGATCTCAAAGTACTTTCAAGCTATTACTTCATTAATTATCCCAATCTTCCTGTGAAGTGTTAAGCATAAAGTATCATTATCCCATTTTATAGATTAGGAAAGAGACAGGGAAGGTAAGTGCTCAAATTATAGAGTGGAGGAGCTACCTGAGAGCTCTGGCCTCCCCTTGCCTCAGTCTAGGGCTTCTGCTGTGCCAGTGAATCTCCAAAGCCCCAAATGAACAGATTTTCTAACAATGTTCATAGCAAATGGGAAAAGGATGATGATGGCTGTAAAGAAGAAATGACTAGGCAGTACAGGCTCTGAGGAACTTTCTACTAACTCTCACTATGACAAACAGAAAGCTGTATCTCCAACATTGGCGTGCCCCTCAAGGAGAGCAGTTAAGAGTAATTTTAGTCAGCTAGCCTTAAGTGACTTTTAGAAAGAGGTATTTACGAAGGTAGTAGAGTAAGAATAGTTAGAACAAAACATTTCAAACAAGTCCATTCAGAGACTGGGGGAAAGTGGGCTCCTGCTTAGAGAGTACATGTCACAGAGGGGTACCTTACAGTTCTAAAATCTTCTTCCCTTTCAAAGTTCACAAAGTTACTTTGTGATCAAGGTGGGGAGAATCCGTAAAGGCTCTTCTCCCCTTCCCATGAGCCAAATGAGCCCCTCTCAGGAGCTTGCCTGGAACTACTCCTACTACTGCACTACCTTGCTACTTGACCACTAGATTTTAAACTGGTCTACTACTTTATACTAGCCCCGCAGGACACAGATGAATCTCCTCAACCAATCCTAATTTTTTTAAAAATTTCTATTATTTATTTATTTATAGCTTGCAACATTTATTTCCACAAAATTTTGAGTTCCAAATTTTCTCCCTATCTCTCCCCTTCCCCCATCCCCTAATCTACTTCTGGCATGGAAACATTTCATTTCTTTCCAATGGCTTTTACTCCTTCCAAATTGATTAAGGACTTTTATAATAATAAATGTTTATTCCTATCTTTTGTTTTGAAATAGCCTACATTTCCCCCTCTGTTCCCACTTCTCCTAGGAATAAGCACTTTTCACTCCTCATCTAGTGTCTTTGATGGATTGGTCCAATAGAGGTGGCTCTCATCTGAGCCTTAGCAGAGTGATTGATTCAATTGACTTCCACTCTTACCAGTATACTGGGGAGAACAGAGGACCACAGATTTAGAACTAGAAGAAACCTTGGTGAACATCTAGTCCTTGGGCTTATTACTGTATTACTTTATTACCATATCCACAGGAATGAAAGAGAGGAAGTAAGGTCCAGAGAGGTTAAATGATTTACCAGAGATCCCATGGGTTAGGACTTGAACCCAGGTTCTTTGTTTACAAATTCAGCTCTCTTTCTATTGCACCACTCAGCAAGTTATGTGAAAATTCCACTTGAGTAAACCCAACCATATTCAAAAGTCAAGTTGTCCCAAAGATCTTAGTGCAGTTTTAGATTTGGTCTAAATGCAATTTTCATTTTTTTCCTTCTAAATATAAAGCTTAAAAAAACCCACTAAAACTTTTGGGACACTTGTATACTAACAGAACTTAATACGTGAAACAATTTAAATTCTTTGCTGAAAGACAGACTGTGGTTGAAAACTCATCTTCCCTAATCTGGTTTGCAAATCTAAATTCTCATCTATCAGGTAAACCCCAAACCATCTTGTATGACTTGATGTTGTGGTAACCTGGGGCCCAGAACCCTGCCAAGACCCTTAGTTTCGAATGACTGGGTCTATTCCTAGGACATGACTCCAACAGGGTCAGATTTTATGCCCCAGCCCTTAGAGTTATTTGTCTCAGAAACTTTTTAGGCGTAATACCCTGGGCAAGTCCTTTAACTTCTCTTGACCTGTCTCCACCATGAAATTAAAGGGTTGGACTTGATGCCTCTAAGCTCTAGTCTAGCTCCAAAGCAATGTTCATATGAGTTTAAATCCACTCTATGGATGCCTCCTCCTCCCCACATGCTGCTTTAGTTCCCTGGAGAAGCTTCTGACTTGAGGTGCTACTCTTCCTGAGATGTGACTGCCTCCTTGGATGGGAGTCATCCACACTCATGCTTTGTTTCACACACACCTTGATTCACTTTCTGGACTTCTCTTCACCTGCCACTCGTCCTTGCAGGACATCCTTCTCTCGCTTTCCCCACCCTAGTCAAGGCCATCCCCATAGAAGGGCTGTTTGGTTGGGCATAGGTCCCACTGTGTGGTTCAGCTTTCCTATACATGTTATTTTACTCCATTTGAATGTAAGTTCCTTGAGGGTAGGGATTGTGTTGTCTCCTTGTATTTGTATCCCAAAACTTAGTATAGTGCTGGGTAGGTAGGAAGGAGGCACTTAAGAAATGCTCCCTCTATTTACTTATCTCTCGGTCTTTATGGATTCTTAAATATGGTGTTGGTGGATCTCATGTCTGGCTGTCCCCAAATGTGAGTAAAAGGGACCTGGCTCCTTATTTCAGGAAAGCCACAGCTATGCTGCAGTTCTCTCTGTCATCTCTGGCCATCTCCTCCAAAGCCTCACCAACCCCCTTGCCATTGGATGCCCACTTTTCCTTTTCCCTCCCCACCTTCACACTCTGGTTCTTCAATCCTGATCAAATCCATTCTGTCCTTGTCCTTAGGTAGGGTCTACTCATCAATGGTCCCACTCAACCCCCTTGTAGCTCTCTGAGTTCCATCCCTGACCACACGGCCTGGGAACATCTCCCAAACTGAATGGAAGCATCTTTGAGGTAGGGACTACCTTTGTTTTGGGATGTGTATCTGTAGTGCCAGGAACACAGAAAGCACATAATAAATGCTTTTTTCTTTCATTCATTCATTCATAAAGCACTCAAGGTAGCAACATGGGCACTGGAGAAGTTAGCTTTTATTCCTCTCCACCAAAAATGAGGAAACTGAATGTGATTTACAGGAACGGACAAAAAGATACAAAAATCCTTCAAGTGCTCAGACAGTCCCGAATTCTTCATCAGAGGGGAAGTAAACTTTGCCATTCTGAGTCTCTCCTTCCTATAGGGTCTTCTCTGTTCCCTCCAAGACTCCTAATGTGACCCTGGGGTTTAGATTTGTCCCTGAAGGTAAATACATTTTGGGATAGGTGAACAAGAGACATCCCTTTCCATTCCACCTTCGTTGTCCTGGTCACCCACTGTCGTGGCCAGGGTTAGAACCGTTGAGGTCTCCTGACTCCTTGGTGATATAACTTCAGTCCTTCAGCTCCAAGGCCTCTCTGGGCAATCCTCTTCTTTTCCCAAAAGATCTGATGCTCAAATCCTCAAGCTTAGGAATCCTAGGCTCTGAGATTCTGCTGCTTGTGGAAATTCAAACCCCGCTTCTCCACCTTGGAGCCCTGGGAATGGAAACATTTGTCTATGAACTTCCTGCTCAGGTCACATGGGTGGGCACATGTTTGTTTCTACCATATGCTTCTTTAGGAACTCTATCAGTGCCTGGGGTTAGGAAAGTAAATGCTCAGGATCTCTCCTCTGGGCCTGAGTGGGCATGCACATACAGCTCCCATGTGTTCCTGCCCCAAGGCAGACATTACCGGTGGAGGGAGGAAGAAACTGTGAACGAGTAGGCATCTGGCACTCCTCCACCATCACTGTCATCCCCACCTCCACCAGCAGATCTGCTCTGCTGAGCATGAGTCTGCCTTTGGAATAGGGAAAGTCCTGGAAAAAAAATTCAGACCTGGCAGACCACCACTGTAGACCACAGAATCTTTCTGAGTCCTAGCCAGCCAATCATCTTGGAAGCAGCTGGGAAGCAATCAGGAATGCTCAGTGTCCTCTCAGCAAGGAATCACTGGGCATGCCCACACTTTCCATGGGGAGATAACTTCAATAAATACTCATTACTGGTAATCTCATCAAGATGATTGGGGAACTCAGGGGACTGATCAAGGACTCCTCCTCATGTCAAAAGCAAGGGTTGAGAATGTGATATCTGATCATACCCTTACTTAAAAGAAGGTATCTCTATTAATTTGTCTGGATCTTTTAAAAAAATTAACTTTTTCTGTAAAGTCTCTCAAAGGGAAATTTATTGCTATATATTTTTAATACACTCACGTTCTGCTGTGTACACATATTTTTTCTTATTTTATATTGAACTTTTAATATTTAAGTTTATCATGTTTCTTTTTCTTTTCTTGTACTCAAGTCTAAAATTTAAATAGTGTAAAAAATTTGAGGCCACCTTGGTAGATCTCAAGTAGAGTGCCCCAGGGATCTGTGCTTGGCCCAGTGCTGACTAATTTTTTTTATTAATAGCTTGATTAATTATAAACGAAAATTGCTTTGGCCAACTCTGAAACTGAGATTCAAACCCATGTCTCTCCTGGTTCCACAGAAGTCTGGTGTTCTTTTTGCCACATGACACTACGTTCACCTCCATGCTTACAGCTCATAGGGACATCAAGTGCATTGAATGGCAGTGTATGGATTTAAAAAAAAAATGATCTCTACAGCCTAGAACCCTGGGTTGAAGCAAATAAAATGGGGTTAAATAGAGACAGATGAGAAGTCTTACCTTAGGGTTCAGAACATCACTCTCGCCCACACAAGAAGGGAAAGATGTGGCTAGATGGTGGTTCATCTGAAGCAGACATCTGGTTATTTTAGTGGCCTGACCGCTCTGGGCTAGACAATAGTAGCATAGCAGCCCAGAAGACTTGGGGGACCATAGACTACCAAAGGAGAAGTATAACCTTCAGGAAGAAAGCTGCAATAGCCTCATGTTGTATATGTTGTGTTCGTATCTAAGAACTGCATTTTAGGAAGGACATGGATAATCTGGACATTGTCCAGAGAGGGGAGGCCAGAATAGGGAAAGTTCCCTAGTCCATACCATGCAAGGACCAGTTGAAAGCACTGAGGATGTTTCCTTTGGAGAAGAGAAGACAGAATAACTGTTTTAATTCTATCCCTCTTAGATGGAAGAACTATTGAACTTCTCCTTTTGCTCAGGGAACGCCGAAGGAAGAGGTAGGGGAGGAATTTGCAGAGACAGATTCAGGCTATTTATGAAGAAATACTTCCTCCATCTATGGATTCTGAAACATGGTTACTATCCTCCAAGAGGATGGGCTGCCTTAAGTCCCTTACTGAAGGTCTTCAGGCGAGGGCTGGATGACCACTTGTAGGGGATGTAAAGGGGCTGTTTGGTCAGGCATAGGTCACACCGTGTGGTTGCTGAGAACCCTTCTAACTTAGAGGTTTTGTGATACTGCAAAATTACGCTTTTGTAGCTGCCAACTGTGTGTAGGAGAAGTACAAGCAAACATACATGAATGAATGGATGGATGAAAAACCCTTTATTAAATACCTACTATGTGCCAGGCACTGTGCCCGGTGCTGGAGATATGAATGTAAAAAGGAAGACAGGCCTTAGCTTGGTGCCTCACTCCCAATCTCCCCCTCTCCCATGATCACAACATAGCTGATATTTCTTTAGGGCTTTAAGGTTTATAAAGTGCTTTTTGTAATACTCTCAAAGGCTCTAGCTGGGCTTGTACCATTTTAGAGATGAGGAAACAGAGGCTCTGCAAGTTTGTGTCTTGCCCTTTGTCATTAGTCAGTCAATCAAACACTCAGTCAGTCAGTCAGTCAACAAACCTTAATTCAGTTCTTACAGTGTACCAGGCACCTTGCTATGGCTCTTGGGGGAATACAAAGAAATAGTCACACTAGACCTTATTCTTTCTTTTAAAAATCTATCCAATTATTTAGTTTAAGTTTTCAACATTCACTTTTAGAAGATTTTGAGTTCTAAATTTCCCCCCTCTCTCCTCCCTGCAGATGGCATGCAATCTGATATAGGCTATTCATGTGCAGTCATATTAAATATACTTCCACATTAGTAATGTTACGAAAGAAGAGTTAGAATAAAAGGGAAAAAACCATGAGAAAGAAAAAAATAGTCTGCTTCGATCTGCATTCTGACTCCATGGTTCTTTCTCTGGATGTGGATGGCATTTTCCATCATAAGTCTTTTGAAGTTGTCTTAGATCCTTGCATTGCTGAAAGAGCTACATCTATCAAAGTTGGTCATCACACAATGTTGCCATTGCTGTATACAATATTCTCCTGGTTCTGCTCATTTCACTCAGCATCAGTTCATGTGTTTCCAGGTTTTTCTGAAATCTGCCTGCTCATCATTTACTATGAAACAATAATATTTCATTACATTCATATATCACAGCTTGTTCAGTCATTCCCTAATTGATGGGTGTTCTCTCACGTTCCAGTTCTTTGCTACCATAAAAAGAGCTGCTACAAATATTTTTGTACATGTGGATCCTTTTCCCTTTTCTATGCTCTCTTTGGGATACAGACTTAGAAGTGGTATTGCTGGATCAAAGGGTATGCACAGTCTTATAGCCCTTTGGGCATAGTTCTAAATTGCTCTCCAGAATGGCTGGATCAGTTCATGACTCCACCAACAATGCATTAGCATTCTAATTTTCCCACATCCTCTCCAACATTTATCATTTTCCTATTCTGTCATGTTAGCCAATCTGATAGGTGTGGTATGGTACCTCAGAGTTGTTTTAATCTGCATTTCTCTACTCAGTAGTGACTTGGAACATTTTTTTCATAAGACTATAGAGAGCTTTAATTTCTTCATTTGAAAATTAACCAGACCTTATTCTCTAAGAGTTTCTATTCCAAGGAGAAACAGCGTATAGAAAAGAATACATGTGATTGAAATGAGCCAGAAAAGGCCTGCCATTATTAGCTAGGGGAACCAGGAATGGCCTCCTAGAGAATGGGCCACCCGAGCTGAGGCTTAAAAGAAGCCAGGGATTCAAAGAGTTAGAGTGTGAGAGGGAAGGCATTCCAGGCCTGGGGAACATCTCATGCAAAGATATGGACACAGGAGAGTTGTGTCCAGGAAACAGCAACAGGCCATGATGCTGGATATTAGAATGTTGGAAAGGTCAAAAGAGATTGGTTGTGGAGAACCTTCAATGCCAACAAAAAGGGTTTTGTATTTGGTCCTGGAGGAAATTGGGAGCCAGTACAGTTTATGGAGTAGAGGAGTGACACAGTCTGGTCATGGTTTAGGGAAAACTCACTTTGGAGCTGGGATGGCAACTGAGATGTTCCCTGACTCCAAGTCTAGTACTCTTTCCATGCTACAATGCACTTGGCCTCTGCCATTGTTATTATAAGTAGGGACCTACCAGAATGATGAAGAGGTGACATATTGGGCTATGTGCCAGTCAAAACAGACACCCATTTGATGGCTCTTACTACAATTACACATTTACTAAGTATTTACTATGTTAGATATTAGTCAATTTCAACTGCTCCCAATTCCTTTTGCCCCCGATTCCTTCCATACCTTATTCTAGGGTCATAGGACCTTCAAGGACATCTATTCCTACTCCCTCATCTTACAGAAGAGGAACTCAAAGCTCAGAGATCAGAAATGACTTGTGCAGGATCACACAAATAGAAAGCAGCAGAGCTTACACAAATCATAAGAGGCAGAGCCCACTAGATTGCCCAACCCCAAATCCACAACTGAAGAGATCTCTACATAAACAGTAGAAGAGGAAATACCCAACCTAACTGAACAATGAATAACTCAGAGATACAATAACCTCCTTTGCAACTATGTTAGTGAGAAAGAATAAGTTATAGGATCTTTTCTAACTGTAAATAAAATTAGATTTGAGTGTAAAAATGTGTAATCATGAGTAGCCCAAAAGCGTAAAGAACACATAGAACTCAATATCTACTGTTAAGAAGGCTTTTATTACTGAGAAGAAACCATAATTACACCAAAAGAAGAGTGGGTAAAGAATACTTCAACACAGAGAGAAAGAATATTTCACCACAAAAACTCCAGATATTGAGGCTGAGCATTTGGATTCAAAGGGCAACTCTCTGGCAAATTATATAGATGAAGACTCATCTTCCTGAGTTCAAATCTGGCCTCAGCTGTGTGACCCTGAGCAAGTCACTTACCCCTGTAAGATGAACCGAAGAAGGAAATGGCAAACTGCTCTAGGATCTTTGCCAAAAAAAAATCCCATATGCGGTCACAAAGAGTCAAACACGACTGAAACAACTGAACAACAATCCGTTAGTTGAGAAGTAGGGGATAGAAGTATAGAAGATAGAGGGTGGCCTTGGAGTCAAAAATAGTAAGAGGAGTTAGTAATTACATAGCACTTTGTGGTTTACAATATCATTCCATTTGATCCTCTCAACAATCCCGGGATGGAGGTACTACTATTACCCCCATTTTATAGAAGAGAAAACTGAGGCTAAGCGATATTAGGTGATTTGTCTAAGAGTCACAGAGCCAGGAACTGAGGCTGGATTAAACTCAGGTTTTCCTGATTCTATTCCATTACAAAAACAAGTGAATTCGGCCCTAGGCTGTAGTTTTCTGGTTCCTGCTAAAAGTTATAGAAGAGGTACTTCTCTGTATCAGTGCCATGAATTTCCACACTGGGAGTTCCCTACAAGGATGAAATCAGAGATCTGACCTGCCTGTCTTTCATCCCTTCTGTCTCTTTCAAAAACAAACCCTAAACCAAAATCCATGAATTTACCTTTTCTGGTCTGTTGCATCTGGATTTGCTCCTCGATTTTATTATCTTAGCTATTAAATTCTATTTATTTTAATTATTTTATCTGTTTATTGTTATGATCCTTGCTAGATTTCATTGGGGTTTTTTTTTCACTCCAACAGATGTTTTTAGACCTTGGATATCATTTAGCATTTTCCTTAGTTGTTTCATATCTTCTTTGCTTTTTCTCCCCTGCCTCCCCACACCAGTCAGGGTTAAGTGACTTGCTCAGAGTCATACAGTTAGTAAGTGAGGCTGCATTTGAATTCAGGTCCTCCTGATTCCAAGGTCGATGCTCTATCCACCATGCCACCTAGCTGCTCCTCTTGTCTTTTTTAAAAGCAGCTTTAGTGTCCTCCTGTAACTTCTTTAACATGTTCCTTACTTGATTCAATCTTGTCATTGGTACATTTTTCCATCCTGTTCACTGATGTTTCAATGTAGGCTTTTGGAGGAATGTTATCCCTATAAGTCATTTGCCTTGCAGAAGTTCTTTATGGATTTGCAGTTTCTTTGTTCATTTTGTTTTCTAGGAAGGGATTTGAGGGGAGGTTATATGCTCTGTGTGATGGAGGGGATAGGAAGCCAGAGAATGGAGAAGGAGGCAGAGTTTTCTAGAGAGTGGCAATGGGAGGGTGCTAGAGGGACTCTTAGTATGGGAATCTCGCCCCTAACTTGTCCATCGTAGCTCTGGGCTGTCCCTTGGGAAGCTCCCTCTTCTGTTGCTGGCTGACAGAGTGGACTGCTGATTAGCAGGAAGCCCCAGTGGCTTTCATTACCTAGCTGAAGGCTGGTTTTGTGGGAAAACTTGCCCCGAGGAGGATGTATTGATCTCAGGTTATGATATCATACTTAAGGTAACCCCAGTTCTGTGATCCTTCCAATTCTCTAGGGAAGGTAATACATTCTTTCCCAGAGGACTGACTTCCCAACTCTCTAAGGGCTCTCAGGTCATTTGAGTTAGTTTTTAGTTTGGTCCATCAGGTGTTGCGTCTAAGATAAATCGAGCTTGTGGAAACAGAGAACCTGTGTACTGCATGGGTTACAGAAACGTGAGAGAGGGAGGAAGGCGATAGGGTTGATAAGGAAGTTTGGGAGTCCTCCACAGTGGAATGATAGCTGAAGACATGAGAGCAGATGAGAACCCTACCCCCCAGAGAAAGAGTATATAGAGAGAAGAGTAGGAAAGGACAGATTGGGGGAGCCCAGCTCATTAGCGGAGAGGAAGAAGGCACAGAAAAGGAGATGGGAGGAGTAATCAGCAAGTAGGGGAGCCAGTCAATTGGGGTGTCATGGACAAAGGAAAGGAGCATTTCAAGGGGAGAGGTGATAAATGCAAAAGCATTTATTAGGTGCTTATTATGTGCCAAGTACCAGGATTCCGACCAGCAAAGTGACCTGCTCATTGTTCTTCAAGAAAGAAGACAGAGGAAAGTACATTCAATCGGGGCCTTAAGAAGTCGATGGTGACTTTCATTAGAGGTGAGGGCAGAGGCCAGCTTGTAGGATAATTAAGAAGTGAGGTAGGGATGGGAGCCCCAGATCCTAGATTTTGAAGCAGAAGTGACCTTGGGGGTCCTCTAATCCCTCCCCCTCACTTGGCAGAGAAGTGGGCATGAGAGGCTTAGGGAGATTTAAGTGATTTTCTTAAGGTCAGAGGTTAAGATTTGTACCCAGGTCCTCTGGTTTTAGATCAAGCGATCTTCCTACTACTGATGGAGCTTGTGTCAGGTGCAGTTAACATTCAGGCTGGGCACCGGTGGCATGATGCCCGGGCTCTAGTTTTAGAAAGGGTCATCCTAGCTCGGATGCCTCCAGTCATCAGGGTGTCTTTCTGTGGTTTTTTAAGTTTCTTGTGACAGTCAGCTCTATATTTCTTTTAGACCTTAACCATGTAGAGATTTCTCCATCCTGGCTGCTTGCCTGACTTGTCTAGACTAGTTTGTGTTGGTTGCACAGGAAGACAGTGATCTCCTTTTTTCGAGATTCTCTACCACCATGTAAGTGGTGCTCCAGACACCCTATGCATCCTCAGTAAATGTCAGTTCATTTCCATGACGGCCTGGGTGATTGCACCCCATTAATTCAGTTGACCAGAGGGAAAGAGGGGGTCTCTAGTCCCTACCCCTCCTTTGCTGAAAAGGGAGCAGAGGCTTAGGGAGATTTAAGTCAGGCAACTAGTATTAGGGGCAATATTTGAACCCAAGTGCTCTGATTTTTAATCCAGCCAGATATGGCCATTCCAGTTTTTAAAAACTAGAGTCAAACATTTGTTTTGGTGGAAGCACTCTGGCTTTATGAATCATGTCCTATTACTGTACAACAGGGGCTGAAGCCAATAGTGCCTCATGAAACTATCTTACTCCCAATCGTCAGCATGGGTTAAAAGTTGGGGTCCCTAAGCACAGTTCAGTTCAAGAACAGCCCTGTCTCCCTAGCCTGTGCTTGACTGTATACCTTGGAGGAGCCTCCTCTTTGATTCAGAGTAGTTGTATCTGTTTTTTCCATCTTCTTGACATCTTTTTTGTTAATGTTTTAGTGAAATTCAGATGAATATGATGACCTCCTGGCACTTATCCAGCATTTTATAGACATCTTGTTTGAGCCTTATACCCTCCCTCCCTGTTCTCCTACCTCTTATCCCCCCTCTTCAGCTGAGGAAACTGACATCCAGAGTGGCTGTGACTCGCTAGTGCTCATCCAGCTACTATCTGTGGTAAGATTTAAATCTAGCTCTTTCTGACTGAGCATAGGATTGTTAGCTTCTACAACTAGGCCTCTCCCCAACGCATTTATATGAGGCTGCAGTGGGGATTGTGTGTACACCATAGCTCAGCTGAATATTTGCTATGATGAGGAGGGTCATTTGTGGTGAAATGTCTATTCCAGGCAAGGTCCCATGCTCAAGTGGAGGAGGCAAAAGAGGTGAAAAGCACAGGTCCTCTCTTCAAAGAATTTAGATCATAAGGCAGGAGGAAGGGGCATGAACTTAGACAAGTATTCATTCAGCAATCATGAACCAACTGTCTTCTATGCACCAGGTCCTGGGCTAGTTGTGGAGACATAAAGGCCATGACTAAATGGACAGAGAATTAGGTTAAAAAAGACCTCTGCATATTAAAGACAAAGTGATTTGTATGCAGGAGGGAATAGCAAATTGTTTGGTGTTGTGTGTGTGTGTGTGTGTGTGTGTGTTGGGCTAGGCTTTCTGGAGGAGAAGGGAAATGTGGGCATGGAATTATCCAGCTCTCTGGGAGCTGAGTTGAGCAGGAGGGGGTTTCCTCCAGACAGGGCCAAGTGGTGAAGTGGTGGGGCCTCTTAATGTGATGCTTTTAATCGAGGGACATTTCCTGTAGCCAGGTGTATTCTAATGATTAGAGGTGGACATGAATTTGGGGTTCTGCTGAAATCCAGTGGTGGGTGGGTAACCATGACTTTCGGTTCCCTTGGATACGGAAACCCAAAGAAAGGTTAAGGTAAGAGGTGGGGGAAAAAGGACAACTCTCAACCCCTTAGTAAAAGCGGGATCTCGAACCCAGAACCTTTTAAATGGTGAGTAAAGAAAACAATTACTGGGAAACCTGACATTGAGTGGGAAAGCAGAGGAAGTAATAAGTAGTTACCAATACAACGCCTGCACCCCATCGACAGACTTCCTAAAATTAAAAAAAAAAAAATTAAAACTAAAGGCGGGCTCTTCTGTTTTTTCTTTTTCCAAGGAGGAACCTGGAAGTAGCAATAAAGTGATGAAAGCAGGATTATATGAGGGTGGCCCAAGCAGAGGCCCAGAAAGCAGGCCTCTGGGCTCAGCAGCAGCAGGGCCAGGGCAAAGAAAGAGGTGATCAAGGGAGGCTAGAGGCTGCTCGGTGCACTTGGCAGCCCCGGTAAAGTTAGGGCAGCACCCTGGACGGCTGCCGGAGGTGGAGGGTGGGCTAGGGGGCACCTTTAACCTGCACTAAACCTCGTCCTCCCCCCAGCCGCCACCCAGGGGGTGACAAATGGGATCCCGCCCCCCACCCCGTAAGTGCGGCTGCTGCTGGTTGTGGCTCTGGCCCTGGCAGTGCCCGAACCTGGAGGAGGGCGCCCCGCTGCGGGGGGCACTGCCCAGTTTCCGTCGCTGCCATTCCGGGGCGGCCGGGTCTCTTGGGCCAAGTGGGTGCGGTCCCCCCCCCAACCCCCAGCCGGCCCGGGGCCGGTTCCGCGGCGGGACAGCGCGCTGCCCCTCCCAGCCCCCGCCCTCCCGCGCAAGCGCCGCCGGAGCCGCCCCCGCCGCCATGTTTCCCAGCTCCTCCCTCTCCTCCCCCCTCCCCCCCGCCCGGCCGGTCGGCCCGCCCCCTCTTCGCTCCCCCCGCTCATAACCTCCCCGCGGAGGTCAGGCAGAGGCTCAGCGGTGGCAGTGGCGGTGACGGCTGCTCCCGGGCCCGGGGGGCCAAGGACGGGACTTTGCTGAAGAACTGGCGCGACCTGGGTCCGGCTTGGGCTCCGGGGACCGAGCACCCGGCGGCGGGGCCGGGCAGGGCAGGGCACGGCGCGGGGAAGCGCAGCGCCCGCCGCTCGGTCGGCAGGGTACACGCGGACCCCCAAAGCCGGGGAAGCGGCCGGAGCCGCCAGCCCGAGCGAGATTAGAGTAGGGGAGAGGGCGGGCTAGGAGGGAGAGCAGCAGCCTGCCGGCCCCTTCCTCAGCCCCCGAACTGCGAGGGCGGGCTCTCGGTGCACCCGACGGCCGCCCTTCGTGACCGCGGTGAGTGATCGTCGGCGGAGCAGGGGGCCTGGGACCGACGGGCTGGGGGGGCTCCCCGAAGTCCGCCCCCTGGAGGGGAGAAGTGAGGCAGGGGGCTGACGGGCTGGAGAAGGGGAGCCCAGAGCCTAACGGGCTGGATGGAGGTGAGGCCCGCCAAGCAGATCGGGAACCCCGGAGCTCCTCCCCAGCAACCAGCTGTCCAGCACAGCGACCCTCTGGACAGCGGCAGGTCCACAGGGACAGAACTCTTCCCCCTCCCCCGCTCCCGGCTCCCCCTCCTGCCTCCTCTCGCCCTCCTACTCTGGATCCGCGTCGTTCCCCGCCCCCTACCCCCGCCTCGGCACCCCGGGTCGGACCGCTTAGCCGTAGTTAGGGGTGTCGGTGGGTCTCCTCCCCACTCCCGCTTCTCCCGCTTCTCCCTCTTCCCCCTCCCCCTTTTCTTAGAGCGCTTCCGACCCCTGAGCTAGAGGCGTTCAGTTCGCCGAGGGACGGCGCGGGTGCCCGCATCCCCCTCCTGCTTCCCAGTTGGCCTCGGACTCGGTTCGCTTCGGTTCGGGTACCCGCTCATCCCGGGTGCGCAATGGAATGGTTCTTTAACAGATATCATCTAAGGTACTTGCAGTTTCTCTTTTGGCGACGCCGGACTGGTAGGAGCGGCCCTTCCCTCGAAGGAATCGGGGCCGCTGGTCCTTCGCGTGCTTTCTCCCCGAAATGTGCGGCGCCCCGGGAGGGGGGAGGCGGGGCAGGACAGGCGGTAGGGGAATGGTTCCTTTTCTTCTCCAGAGATTGACCGGGCCGAGGGTGCAGGGGCGAGGTGGGGATGGGGGCTCCCGCCCCCAACTCGCTTTGTCTGGTTTGGAATAAAAAAGCGCTTAAGCCCCGAGGATTGGCTGATTAACTTCCATGTGAGAAAAGTTTAAATGGGGGACTGCAAAAGGAGCCTTTCCTTGACCAGGCACCTGTCCAGGACGAGGTTTCTTTGCTGGGATTTTGCGAGATCCGGACTTTGCAAACTGTCAGACCCGAAGGAGGAGGGCAATGGGGATCGGTTGATTTCCGTAGATTTTGCCAAGTCGAGTTTCAGCCTTTGCCTGAGCAGTTAGTTATTGAGAGTATTACACCCCGCCCCCACCCCCACCCCACCCCGTCCAAGTGTTTAGTCGGACCCTTTGCTCAGCTTCCCTCTTCCCAGATTCCTTGAGCTCAGAGTTCGATCCCCACTGTTGGACCTCCTCTCCTCGCCCCCCCCCCCCCCACTTCTTGGACCCATAGCCCCAGTATTGAGTTGGTCGATCGGTTTCTCCGTTCTGGGACCCCCTCGGGCTCAGCACTCGATTCGACCTTTGGGCTTCCCCTCCTTCCCTCCTGCTCGGATCCAGTACCGTTCCGTCCACCTCCCCCTTCTCAAAGTCGGTAGCCCCAGTGATCCATTTCCCTTCCCTCCGTACCTTACCCCTTTTCCTTTCTCTAAAGCCCCTGCCTCTGTGTTGGAGGTGGGAAGTGGAGGAGAATGAGGGTTCCCAGCAACCACATGTGGGACTGCGGTTTAAAACAAAAACATTAGCTAATGATCCCATTTTTCAATCAGAAAAAAATTTCGAATTTCTAATAGGACAATTATATATAGCATCTAATCAGCATCATATTTAAAAATGGTAGTCGCCCCCTCCCCGTTCCTCCTTCCGCCCTCTTCCCTCCAAAAGCCCACTTCACTACATCCTCCGTACGTTCAACCGGTTTGTAATGCCCCGGGCACCGCCAAGGCCACAGTTTCCACTAATGGGCAGCTTTGCTGATCTGAAAAGAGAAAGCGAATTGTGACTGAACATAATAGCTGAATGTCACTGTCCTGGGAGTAGCCCTTTCTTTGGCTAGGGAACAATGGGGCAGTTTACCCTCGAGCCGCTCAGGGTGTGTTTCTCTAATAGATAAATATAAGCCTTGGTTTCCCAAGGTTGTTAATCTGCCATTTTTATGGACGCACTTTGCAGAGTGTGGTGTGAGAATGTGCAGAGTATAAAACTGTTTGTGAAGGATGCCGTCTATAGGATACCAGTAGAGTCTATTGCTTACCAAGGCAGTTTGAATACACAGACGTGCAAATAATTTGTAGTTTCCTATTCACTCCATGTGGGAAACTAATGATTTCATTGTAGTAGGAAGGATGGGGTCCTGTAGAGAATAAGGAGACCAATCACAGAAATAGACCCACCTTTCCCAGGCTCCAATTTCCCTGGCAACTTTCTCCCAAGACAAGTCGTTAAAAGCAAAAAGAGAAGTATTTATTAACAGTGATTATATCCTTCAAAGAAACTCAAGAAAAACTACTATTTTTGGAATTATTTTGATCTGTATGAAAATTAAAATAAAGATTTCACCCATTTGTTACCATGGTAATGAAAGGTCTCATGTTTTCCACTAAAAAGTGTCTGTAACTTATTTGAGTTACTTTGTCCTGGCTTTCTCCTATGTGAACAAACAGCATCATAGTTTTTATTGCATTTTGAACAGTATATTATCTCTTCAGGATCCACTATTGAGAAAAGAAACTAGAGAGTGAATTGGACTGGAGTAACCCCTATTCTTTGCCAGAGCCCCAGAACTTGATGATGCCATCTGAAACAAATCAGTTTGCCCTATTCACAGGATATATTTTATATATGTGTATACACACATATATAGACATACACACATACATGCATGCACACATGCCAGGAGGAATTCTCCATTTTGTCTTTGTGAATTTTATGGTATAAACAGATTTCACAGTATAGATGGAAACATTTTAACCATGATTTAGTTTTCCTAAAATTAAAATGTAAATTTACAATTTAATCTGATGCCACAGGAATTGAAATTATGGTAAATTTGTTTGAGTTTTGTTCATAAAGTCATAGAATTTAGTCACAAAGTGGTCATAAAAATTGGTGCCTGGGGGTGGGATCTTGGTGTGTTTTTTTCTTTTGATTTGTCTTTTATTCAAATATTTTGACAATTGGATTTCACTGTAATTAGTTTCCTTTGTGATCCTGTGTACTTTATTTTATGCATTAAAACATCTGATTCTGAGAAGAACTGTCTTACATAAAAGCTTTTACCCTCAGAGAAAAGGTCTCTCTTACGAAGAGGTTGGTCTACTCTAAAAAGGGCTTCCTCGTTTTACATTTGATTTGACCCTGGGGGTGGTGCACTTGCTCCCCCCCTTGGCTGGAATGAAGAGCTTGTTCACCTGAGTCCAGATTGCCAAGTCCACACTAAGGTGCAGAGCCCAGGTCCTGGCTCAGGCCTTCAGGCTCCAAGTCCTTTGAAGCTCATCCGATTGAACCACCTTTCATTTTTGGTGATTACTAAAAAGAAATGCTCATTTCTTTTATTAGAAGAATATTTATTATTTATTTTAGAAATTAGTAAAAAGAATTTTTTTTTTTTAGTTCTTAAATCTTTTGGTCAAACCTGATTTTTTTTTTAACCCTTTGAGTTAATCTGACATTTTGTTCAAGATATCCAAACTTCCTGATCTGAGGTCTGGACAGAGAAGCTAAAGGAGATTTAAAAGTAGGGAAAAATTCCTATTTTAGAGAAAATCAATCTTAAAACTTACTCTTTCCCAAATGAATGAAGTTCTTAGCAATTAGGAGGTTTTATAAAATAAACTACTTTTAAAAAAATCGCATTGACTATTCATTTGAACTTTTTTGAGGTTTATAAAAATGTGTGATGTTATCCATATTTTTGCAATGTTTATTAGTTTGAAATGTTACAGTTTATCTTAAATTTATTTTTCAAAAAGAATGTGTTATTGCAGGATTTGGAGTGTTTTTCCATATGCATAGAGGCATGATTTGGGCTTTAGAAATTTCCTTTGAGACCTTAAAAAATATTGTAATTTGGTTGCTTTTATTTGGGGGAGGCAGAGTGTTAGTACTTTGATTTTGTTGGTGGGAAGTCCTGGTGTGGAAGTTTCCTCTACTGCTCAAGTTTTACAACTGACTTTTGTTCTTGGAGAGTCGTCTGGGGTCCTGAACCACAAGTATATTTCAAGAGGCAGGACCTGAATCCGGCTCTTCTTGATGCCCATGACCTTGGCATTGTGCTACTGGGTTTCCTCTTACCGTTAATTTCCCTGGTAAAACCTGAGGCAGCATTCCACTCCTTGGTGAAATGATTAGGGCAGAACCTGTACCCTCGTGCCTAAAGGTCAGGCCTTATTTCCTTTATTTGTCTTTTCTACAAATCACATTCTGATTGTGAGTTGCTATTATGGGAAACCTGACAACATTTAAAAAAGGGGGAAACAACCTTTTCATTCATTCAAATAGTTATTCATGAATAAAGGTTGAATGAATGGAAACCTTTCAGGAATGCATGCTGGGGGAGGAAGGATCCTCCACTTTTTAGAAATCAAATCTTAAAAGACTGCTGCTTCTTAGGGAGGAGAGAGTTCCAGGGCAGCTTCAGGTGGCAGGGAGAGTGCCAGCCTCAGAGCCAGAGATACCATTTATTTTCCTGACCCTTATGCCGGTTGCCCCATGAGACCCTCAGGATTTAAAGGCAAAAGTGAACCATCCCATTTTTTTTCAAGGAACTTCTGCTCTGGAGGAAAGGGGGGAGTGGGGGTGGGGTGGGAAGGAGAGACAAGAGTATACAAATAAGTCAATGAACAGTGATGGGGGGGAGGGGAACATTAACAACCAGCCTTTGTATATAGGAGGACTGATCCTTGAGGGGAGCCCAAGATCCCAAGAGGCAAAGGTAAAGAGGGAAAAATAGCACTCAGGCCAACATAGCTGGCATGTAATCAAATGGCAATTTCCAATATAATGAAAGTCCCTTGAAGACAGGGAAATTTTTGTCTTTGTAGAACGTTTGTTGAATGAACATAATGTGTGAGTGGGAACAATGTGAAAGAAATCCGAAAGTGTTGGCTGGGGTCAGCTTGTAAGGGACTTGAAATGTCAGACAGGACATGTTGGTGTTTTAGATTCGAGGTAATAGGGAGCCAGTGAGCCTTCATGAACAGGGGAAGTGACATGGTCAAAGCTTGGTTTGAGAAATTTCCATTTTTGGCAGCTTTGTGGAGAGTGAGAGGTGGGGGTGGGGTGGGGAATGGAAGAACCTGTGAGCATATTTCAGTAATGCAGCTAAAAGGTGATGAAGGACTGAACTTGGTTCAGTCCGTATGAATGGAAAGGAAGAGAGAAGAGGAGAGATGTGAGGGATATTGTTAAGACAGAAATGGAACAGATTGAAGAGCAGACAGAACAAGAGTGTGGATACCCTGCGGGGTGGAGGAGTGGGGAGGGTCAAGGAGGACTTGGAACTTGGAGAAGATCATAAGTTTTCTTTGGGACATGTTGACTTTGAGATTCCAACAGGATATCCAGGTAGAGATATCTAACAGTTGGGTAGTAACAGGGGATAAAAGCTCGAGAGAGAAGAGGCTGGATCTTTTAGTCATCGAAACAAAAATGATTCAGCCTGATAGCAACATCCAGAGTTTAGGGATAAGAGAAGACCCCTGTCTTAGGGACTGGACATAAGAGATAATGCAGAAAAGAGGCAAAGAAGAGTCATACAGGTAGGGGCAAACTGGATTAAGAACAGTGTCAGGAAAAGCCTGGGGGAGAAAGGAGTCTGGAGGAGAGGGTGTTCCAAGGTCAGAAGCTACCAGGACGTGAAGAAGGATGAGGACCGAGAAGAGGCCATTGGCTAGACCAGTGACGAGATCCTTGGCCACCAGTATGCTGGTTAGCCTGTGGACTCAGCTAGGCTGGTCTGTGGCCAGCAGACACAGTCACAGGTTTGTAGTCAACACCTTGCAAGCTAGAGCTGATGTGAGCCTCCAGGAACATGCTCTTAGAACAGAATTTTTGTGGGAGATCTGCACAAGTGGCAAAATATGTGGTGGTGTAGAGAGAGCCAGAGGGCCGGTGACTGTGGCAAGCCACTTGTCCATCTTGGGCCACAGTTTCCTCCTCTGCAAAATGAGTGACTTGGATGAGATGGCCCTCTGAGATACTTTTCAGCTCTAAAGCTCAGATCCTGTGAACCTTCAGGTGGAGTAACTGAGGTATGGAGAGTTTGGGTTTTGCCTAAGGCCCCATGTGGGCAGCTTCTGTCTGGGCATCCTTAGGGAGCGGGCATGCAATACATGGGAAATCCTTTTCAATGAGATAGTCTCAGACTTCCCCAATCAGACCATAGCCCCTTCTAATCACCTTTTCCAGATGTAGAATTGTAACTTCTACCCTTCCCTCTTCTGTTCTACCAGCCTAGGGATGATTAAAGAGAGCTGCACTACTTTCTAACAATCCCTGATGTCTCCCAAGGCATTTGAGGGCTCTTCCTCACCTTCTTGGTCTTGGTGGTTCCCATGCTATAGGGGATAAGTGTGTTTTAGTCTGTACGGGAAGCATCTGGTTCCTTTTGGCCTATTGGGAGAATGGGCTGTTTCATGGAAAAACATGGATTTCATTTTCTTGTAGATCACTGACCAACTTAGTTTTCAAACGCACAACTTCTCACAAATTACCAGTTGTTTGCCAGATTTAACTCTTGAAAGTTTTCTCTTTATAATTTCATGGTCCAAACCCCCTTTCTTTGCCCCTGCCCACCACCAGAAGCTGGGGCAGCAGGTGGGGAGAGCATGTTGTTCCTTGAAGCTCCTTGGCCTTGGCTTTGCTGCTGGTGATAGGGGCAGTCCCCTTCAAGGCCCTGCTGCTGCATCATCTCCTTAGTTGTCAGGACTTACCTGTCATCATCACCCTTGTAGAGCTGTGGCCTCTGTGCTGACCTGAGTGCAGAAGAATTTTATCCTCCTCCCCTCTCTTCCCTCTCAGGTCAGCATGGGGAGGGCTGGGCTCAGAATTCACTCCTAGGCCATCTCTAGTCATCCTGATGAATGTCTGGTCATTGGATCTAGATGGCTCAGGAGGGGAAAGTGAGGCTGGTGACTTTGCATGGCCCTCCCTCCCTCAAATCAAAGTCAACTGCAAGTCATGTCATCATCTTGATGTCCTGGTCTTCTTCAAAAATGAAGGACGAATCCAACAACAATAGCTTTACCCTACTGCTCTTCTTCTTCTCCCATGATGCCTTGAATTAGCAGAATGCTTTCAAATACATACGTTTCAAAGTCTTTTCATAGCTGTTCTTATTTGCCCCTTACAGGAATCAGGTCTGCTAGTTATTATCTTTATAATACTAATGAGGAAATTGAGGCAAAGAGCACTTGTACCATGCCTGAGGGTACCCACAACCTAAGGCAGAGGGGAGAGCAGGCCTTTTACCTGCCTTTCCACTCTGTGCCAAGCTCGCAATGCCCTTAGGATGTTAATTTCCAGTCATTGGTGGACTGAGTGTACTTATTCTCGGGCATAGGCATTTAATGGTCCATGCCAGGTGAAGCTGGAAGAACTTCTTCAGGGCCCGCATATTTGTGTCTCCCACAGGCCCTTCACTTAGTGAGCCTTGGCCTGTTTATTGATCAACAGATCTGTGCAAGATCTGTGAAATAAGGAGGGTTGAAATGGGGAAGCAGACATAGAGATATTACTACTACTACTACTATCTACTACTACTATTACTACTACTACTACTATCTACTACTACTATTACTACTACTACTACTATCTACTACTACTATTACTACTACTACTACTATCTACTACTACTATTACTACTACTACTACTA
>CM053775.1:6378543-6399981 GCA_028658325.1 Potorous gilbertii
TCTCCCTTTCCTCCTCCTCCCCCTCCCTATTAGAGATCATCTTATTTTAAACATGAAGAAATGAGCCTAGAGGATAAGTGACTTGCCCATACTCTCATGGCTAATTAATGGTATAAGTGAGATGTGAAGCCAGGCCTTCTGCCTCCCAATCCAGTGTTTCTTCTGGGGATCCTTCCTGTATGAAGATATGTTCTTTTCACTAAGCCCCTCAGCATATCCACAAAGTTCCCCTAATGCCCCTTGAGATAAGGAGAGTGAAATTCCTGCCTTCTTTTGGATCCTGGGTACATGCTTGTTTGCCTGAAAACAGTAGGCTTCATCCAGTTCTGTCGATATGAGCTACTGTACAGAGCGCTGCCTGGAAGCAGTAGTAGGAAGGAAATGTGTTCTTTTTAGAAAAGGCATCTTAGTTATTGGGGTGAATTTTGAAGTGTGTTCATTAACCAGAAGACTAGGACCCTCCAGTGGCTGCCCATGAGAGGGAGCAGGCCTGAAGACCTCACTTGCCCAGTCTTCTGCTGCCTGTCACTCTGATGGCTTCACCCCCTTGAACAGGGATTTGCATTGGTTTGGGATCACCTGGGGTTCCCACACACTCAGTATCAAACTGCAGACTTGAACTTTGCGAGCCATTGGAAAAAAAATGGCCATTAGTAGTAGCCGGCTTAACAAAGGACATCCTTTCCAACTGACAGAAGAAAAGTGGTTAAGAATCATATGATTTGTGGTTGATAAATACTTCTGGAGAGGATGAGTTGAGTTTCAAAAGTGGTCAAGAGGGTTTGAAGGGGAGTCAGTAGCTTAACCCACCCTATAACAGAGAGAGCCCAGGGAAGGAGGAGGTAGGGTCTGGGAACACCAAATCTCCACATGGATTTTCATTGTTAATGGAGCCCGGGCAGAGCCACTTTCCAAGGCTTGGCATTGTTTGAGGCTGCTACTGGCAGTATCTCACAAGGACATGAAAAGACAGCATGTCCAAGGGGTGTCAGAGAATTCTTCATGTGCATTATCTTTGTACAGATGAGACTGCCAAAAGAGATGGGTTGATGGTGAAGTGTAGCTTCCTAAACAAATTTTTCAAGAGGGAGGAAGATTTCTAAAGAAAATGTCCCAAGCCCTCAGTTGGCTCTTTCTCTGATGACTTGAGGAGCCCTGCATAGTGAACACTGGCCTGGGAGCCCAGGAAGACCTGGATTTGATCCTGCCAGCTGTATGACCATGAGCAAGTCCTTTGGTCCGGTCAGTGGCTTAGCACAGCTAAGATTTATTCTTGCCCACCCAATCACTTGAGTTGTCATGAGAAAGATGAGGGGTCACTGTGCTATAGACGTTCATTAGTTTAACTTAACTGAGTCGTTGCTGAAAAGCATTCATTTTTGAGCATGAATTCCTTAAATGGTTAACTAGCTGCTGAGGAATCCTGATCCCTGTGGCTCATCTGGGAAGGGGAGAGGAGAATCCACAGGCTATCTAGGAGAAAGGCTATTGGATTGAAGTCACAGAAATCGATGGTCATTGGGCTTAAAATATGATGCCATTGGGTGTAGTGGACTCCAAGTGTTCATCTTCCCTCTGAGGCCCCCAAGGCCTGCAGTCCTGTACTTTGTTGTTTGCAATAACATGGAGGCATGCCACTTGGGGAATTGGAGCATAGAAATGCCCATTACAAATGGACTTGCTTGTGTCTATATTAGTATTATAGTTGCAAGCCCCAGAGACTCTAGTTCTAGAGGTTAGCCTGGTGTACAGTCATCAGGAAAGGGAGCGAGATTTTCTTGGAACAAAGAGTGGATCTAAATGCTTGTTTCAGGCCTAGAGCTATACCTGCAAGGCAAAACATCCTTGCCCACAGAAGCAGGACAGATTGAAATTACCAATAGGAATAACCATCTAAGTCACCATATTATCAGTTACTTCAAAATGTGCAGGCCTTGGGGGCATGCCCCTAACCGGTGCAGTTGGATGAGTTTGGGGCACCTTACATGCTGTCCTACAGATATTCCCTTGGTTGTCTCCTTGGACTGAGAAACATTAAAGGAGCTGGAATGAATGACTGTTGGTATGGTACTCCTTATGTGATATGTGTTTAACCAAGCATATATCTTCATAAGATTGGGATCATCTTTTTCATAATTTCATAGCCCATAGCTGGAAGAGACCTCAGAAGCTGTCTAATCCAACCCTCAAATTTAACGTATGCATATTTTACAGAACTGGGGCGGAGAGGCTACTTGACTTGTTCAAGATCACATCATTAGTAAATAAAGCTAAGATTTGAACTTGGCTCATCTAACTCCAAAACGAGTGTTTTCTCCATTGCACCATACTGCCTAGCCCTTGTCTCTTTTGTTGTAAACATCCTTCCTTCTTTTGGCAATCCCTGCCACAAGTGTTCTTTCACGCCATTGGCAATGAAACCTGACGTTTCCTTGATATTGTTTTGTCCCTTGAATCTCTTTGCAGTAGAGATCGTGGACTGGGGGCTCTTAGTCGAGTGTTTATACATTAGTTTTTGGGGGCTTTTTATTCTTTTGCTAACTGCATTTCAGTTATAGTTAATTTCCTTTGTAATCCTATGTATTTTATGCCTTTCAAACCAAGGTTCTCAGAGTAGTCCTTAGGTTCCATGACACCAATGCGGTGGTGAGGTTGCTGTCTACTCCACTGCCCAGTAAGAGTAATTTTCTTTCTAGGAAGCTCTGATGACATTACCCAACATTTCTCAAACCTTCAAGAGCTCTGTTACTCACCAAAGGAAGTACTAGGTCAGTGGCTTGTCACAGTATCAGCTGAGCTTTTCCGTCTCCTCCTCCAGCACCACTATTCATCTAGTTGATACTGTAGCCAACTGGAATGACTACTCATCATCATTTGCTGTGTCCTGTGCAGGCTTTCCTCCTTCTGTCCCTTTGCCACCTTTGTTCTCATGCCTGCAATAACCATCTATCTGAAGATTCAGCTCAGGGACACTTGCTTCCACTCCCTGATACCTTCCTGGCATAGCTCCTTGGGTGTGATAGGCATGGAATGAACACTTGCCTGGGTAAATGAGGAAACAGATATGCAGGTGCCTTGCTAAGTGTACAGCCTTGTCTTGATGGCAATAAGTTGGTGTGTTCAAGCTAGCTTTCAGGCACAGGAAATGCCCAAGAGTGACATTCAGGGGTTGAGTTTTTATTGAGAGTCCTTCTCTACAGGTATTTTATGGGCTGTGTGGGGAGAGTCAGCATATGTCTGTCTTTCTACTCCTCCATCTTGGCTCCACCCCCTGGTTGAGTTTTTAGATAGTTGATTTTAAGGAAGTCCAGACTCCTGTGTGGTTTGATTTTGAATAAGGACATCTTATAAAAAATTCAGAAAGGAAAGGGCTGAAGGAGGAATGAGGAGAAGTGTAATATCGTATCCAGAGCACTCCACTTGGAACCAGAGGATATTTTTGCAAATGCTTCCTTTCCTGTACATTGCTGGGTGAGTCACTTCTTTTCCCTGGCCTCAGTTTTCTCATCTGTGAAATGGGGGTTGGAATCATTGGAGAGGGAAACTTGAAGAGGACAGATGGCCTGCATTCCTCAAGGGTCTCTGTAGTGCCAAGTCTTTGATCCTCTGTTCTTGTTCCTGATTGTGAATGTGTGTGTGTGTATGTTCATGTGCATGTATGATGCAACAGATCGTTGATCGCTATTTCACCCTGACCTATCCTAGTAGAAAGCCTAGAACTTACCAGGAAATGAGGCAGTTTCAAACAAGTGTACCCACATTTGATGATCCATCCATTAAGGCTTTGATGAAAACTCTGAGGGAGAGCTGAGCTGGTGAGCACCTCAGGCCTGGCCCACGGCCCCCTGGAGTGCGGCAACCTGCCTACCTCCAGAGGCCTGGTGAGGTAGATCTGCAGGCCCCAGCAGAAGTCAGGGTGTCAGCATCATCTTTCAACCTGAATGGGAATCAGGATGTTTCTAAAATGAATTGTGAGCAAAAGAGCCCTTCTTGTATATACTCACAGTTCATTAGTGCAGGTACAATGGAAATATTTTCTTTTTCTTCATGGAGCACTTTTCTTCTAAGGCCCAGTTCATCAAATTATGTCATTTGCCCACATCACATTCTTTCTAGATGACTAGGGGCAGATATTACTGGTATTAGTCTGGTGGCACAGCTGGGGTCCGTGCTCTGCACCATGAGGTTAAGTGACTGGTTGATGGGCAAGCCACTTGAGGTGGATCTCCAGTCAGATCCCTTCCCCAGCCCATTTTGAGGCCAGAACTTGACTGTGGTTCAGGTTCAAGGCCCTTGGATGCTCTCACCCCTTCAATAAATGTTGCTAATATTTATGAAACTGGAACCTCCAACGGAAATGGCAATAATGCCTTTGCCCACCTACTCAGGCCCTTTGTTATGCATTGATAAGTACATGTGCTCTATTAAAATGCATCCTGTTTTCTACTTAGAAAACAAGATGGGTGCTGATTGATTGTGTAGAGAAACTAGCTAGTTTAAAAATTCCAAGGAAATATGTTGAATTGAAGTACATCAGAGAACCTTGATCATATTAAATATGGACCATGTCCATTTTGAGAGTTAACAGGCACTGCTTATCTGTTGTGTGCCTCAGAGCACTGTTCTAGGTACTGGTGGAGGGGGAAATAATACAGAGTTCCATTCCACATGGTCATGGAGTTGGCAATCCAGTTGGGAAAGACAAAGCCCATCAGACAACTTCAGGACAGCTATGTCAAAAAACAGATTCTTGAGGGCTGTAGGGTAGAGCACTGATTAGAATGAAATGGGAATAAATCTGGGAAGGCTTCCTGAGCAAGGGAACTTGGCTGTTTTTTAAAGTTATTTCCTTTTATATATATATATATATATATATATATATATATATATATATATAAAACTGTCCTTGGAGCAGTGTATATATATATATATATATATATATATCTGTCCTTTGAGCAGTGTGGTAGAGTGGATAGAGGCCTGGATTCAAAGGCCCTTGATTTGAATATTGCCTCTTCCAGTACTTTTAAGTGGCCAAGTCAACTCTCTGGGTCTCAGTTCCTCATCCGTCAAATGTTCACTTTGGATGACAGAGCACCCAGTTTCCCTTTTAGCTCTAAATCTATGATCTTATAAGTCTTAAGCACAGTTAAGTCAAGCAAATAAACCCATTGGGCCATGTGAAGATGATAGCCACCTCATTTCATGCCTATCATCCACCCCTTCTCTATGAGGGCCAGGGATTTTGTTTCATCATTCCCTATAGTGAAGACTGGTCATACTTTGTTCTGAGATTAGCTGTCTTTTTATATAGATTTCTTCTATGTTTCTGTGCTCACTGTCAGTATTCTCTGGATTCTACTGATTTCATAGTTTCTCTGAGTTTTTCATCTTTGTCATTTCTTAGAGGTCAGTCACCTTCCATTCCATTCCCATTACTACCGAATTTTCTTTAGCCTTTCCTTACTTGCTGGGCATCCATTTTGTGCTGCTGAGAACTGATTATCTCTATCTGTTGGTCATTGATCCGTGGGGGAACAGTTGTGGGGCTTATCATGTATTTGTATAAGTTCCCTAGAGATCTTGGCTCTCAGATCTTTATCAGAGCTCTTGAATGTGAAGAGATTTTCCCCTGGTCAGCTGTTTCTCTCCTCCCTCTCATTGCATTGGTTAGATTGTATGAAAACTTCGTAGATTTTTTTTCAGCATTTGAGACTTTATCAGTGTGAGGAACTCTCTCTCCCAGGATGGTGCCAACACTTGGCTTTGACCTGTGCCTATATGTCTCAGTTTTCTTTATTGTCACTTTCTTGGCATCTGTTATGTAACTCACCTGGACTTGGGGTCCCTTACCCCTTGGAGGTTATTGCCATCTAATTTCCTCGTGCTTTGGATGGTCTTTTCTTCAATTTCTTCTTGATTGGTGAATATTGTCTTTCACATTGTAGTGTAGAGGAAAGATGGAAGTTCAAATCCATCTTCTACCTAGCTCTGTGACCTTGGGCAAATCATTTCACTCTCTGAGTGAAATGGGGATAATTAGAGCATCTCTAACTCCCAGGGTAGTTGGGAGGATTCAGTAAAATGGGATCATGGCCATGAGACCCTGAATCTAAATGGCAGCATGAACAGAGATACCCACTACTGTCAAAAGGCAATCACAACTTCCTGAAACTTACAAGAAAACTAGGTTTATTATATGAGCAATAAATATGCAGGTAGAACTCAAATAGTTCACAATCAATGCACAAATTTGCATATTTATAACACTAGGACAAAGGAAGAAAGACAAGTTCAGGGGACCCCTTACTATTCTTTAATATTACCCACAGTGCCTTTGTGATGAGGCTTCAGAATGCTTCATCAGATGAAGGATTTGAGTGATTTTTCTTCCCCCTCACTCCCAAAGCCCTCCCAACTCATTAACTAGATGTCTTCCTGCTGATGCTCTTGGCTCAACCAAATGGTAGTGTGTCTGTGTGGGGGGGCACCAGGTGCAAGTCAGATGCTGTTGGTAATAAGATTTGGAAAAGTGGGGGTTGGCTTCTTTGTTTATTTTTCTCCCTTGCAGAAGCTGTTGGACTTGGGTGTGCTTAGAATGGGTATATATCTATTTATGAACCAGAGCTACTAGGTTGGTTTTTCTTTGAGGGTGGGTAGGGGAGAAGGAAGAGGAAGCAGAGAGGTTTCATATAAAATGCTTTGTTTTAATTAAGGCATATGATTTTCAAATACACAAAATCAGTGTTCCAGCTCTTAATAAGTATATTCTGAAAAAAATGGAAATTTCAAAGGGTAGGGACAAGTAGGGACAAGTCGTAGAATGCTACAGAAGCTGATCCCCTTCCTCTGAGATTTTTGGGTTTTTTTTTTTTATTTTTAAAGAAACCCTGACTTTCCTTTTCCTTGTGCAGTAGAAAGAACTCTGATTTTGCAGTCAGAGGGCTAAGATCCAAATCCTGATACTGACATGAAACACCTGGGTGGCCTTGGGCAAGGCTGGACTTCAGGTAATCATGCATAAATTAAAGGGGTTAGCCTCAATGGACTCCAAAGGCCTTTCCTTCTCTAAATCTGTGATCTTGTGACTTCGGGGCACTGAGAGGTCAAGTGACTAGTCCAGGGTCACAGAACCAGTATGTGTCATAGGCAGAACTCAAGCCTACGTTGTCCTGAATCTGAGGCCAGTAGTCCATTCCCTGTGCCACATTGCCTCTAAATGGGTTACCATCCTAATCCACTGCCTTTCTGATGACTTTTCTATCAAGGGGAGCTGACCATCCTCTCTCTGTGGGAAAGAAGCCTTTCAGTTCTTGATTAAAATTACAAGCAATCAAACATAGCAGCAAGACTCAAGAAGGATAATTTTCAATTGTGTTTTTGGAAAATAATCTCTGGCCCTGACTGGTTATTATACAGAAAGAGCATGGAATAGTCAAGCTAGCCAACCTCAGAATTGGGAAGACCTTGACCCTGCCATATGTTGGTTGGGCTACCCTTGGCAAGTCACTCAGACTTCTCGGTAACCCAGACACTTTTAGGACTCATAAGATACCGGATGAATTACTGATTAGTATTGCTGTAGAGAGTTTCCATATTGGGAATTCCTTACTCCAATGGCTTAAAAAATCCAGGCTTCCCCACAGATGTCCAGAATATCATAGTTGCATTGTCATTAAGCACAGGGAGGATTTGATCTATTGTGACTTTTCAAAAACCCTCTTTTTGGATTTTGAAATTTTCCAATGGACTTTCTCAACTTTGCTTGTCCAGTTCTGTGCTTTGCTAGTTTCCTCCATGAACAGAAGTTGTTCCTGTCTAAGGGGAGCTCTAGCAACTGACTCTGAACGCTTGCCTCTGACCCCAAGTCTATTCAAACAACAGCATCTTGCTTTGACTTTTAGCATTGATGGCTGAGGTACAAGCAGTGGGCACATTTTGTAGGTAGGACGGAGGGGCATTATCACCGGTGAGATTTCCAATAGGGATCTGCTGAAGTCAGCCTTAGCCATGGAGTTTGAAAAAGATCATTTTTGACTTAGAATCTGTGATCTGCCGTAGGATTAATTTTTCACTATTTTTTGGTAAGCAACTCAGATTTGAGGAAAGGGGTGATCAGGGCCTGTGTTATAACTTTAGGATTAACCTTTGGGAGAGACCAATTAACAAACATTTATTAAGCACCTACTGTGTGCCAGGCACTGTGCTAAATGCTGGTGATATGAAAGATAGTCCTTGTCCTCAAGGACCTTACAATCTAATGGAAGAGACAGCAAGCAAACCAGTATGTACAAATAAGTGATATACAGGATAAAGGGGAAATAATGAAGAGAAAAAAGGCACTAAGTAGAATTGTTGTTGTTGTGTTTGGCCTTTGTTTTTGCAGAAGACCATGACATCAGAGAAATAACTTGAACTTAACTTGCACTTGACTTTGTTTTGAGTGAGGGAGGGCTGTGCAGGTCACCAGCCTCACGTCTCCAGAGCCATCTGAATCCAGTGACCAGATATGCGTCAGGATGACTGGAGATAAGCCAGGATGCAATGGGAGACCTTGGCCTTTTTAGGAAGGAAGGAGAAAAGGAGGAGGGAGGGGAGGAGGGGATCTGACAACAATGTAGAAAGGCAAGAGATAAAGAGGGAGAATGGAAGAGAGTAGGGAAAGGGAAAGGAGGAGAGGTTCAGATACTGTAAACACTCTCTGAGAAGAAGTTTCCACATAGCCCAACAAATAAATGACCTGTGAACTTTCAAATTAGCCTCCCAGAAAAGATCCAACTATGGAGGCACTAAGCCTAACCCAACTGAAACCTACTCACTGCAAGGCCCTAAACTGCAGGCCAGCCAGGGCCCCATGTCCTATAGGCTGACCTGACCCAAGTGAATCACCAGAGCAGCAGCACTTTCTAACTGTCATCCCCTTTCAGTTAAACTTCAGCTCTGAGGCCTGGCCCTTGTGAGTCTGGGAGACAGGCCAGGGGCTTGGTTTCTCCCTCAAGGCCAAGATATGGTAAAAGCACGTAAGTTTTGCAGTGGTCCTGGGATGGCCAAATGCCTCAGTCCAAGGTTGTATTGTTGTGTTTGTCCTTCATTCTCAACAAGGACTATGACATCAATGTCATCATGATAACATGACTTGCAGTTGACTTTGATTTGAGTGAGGGAGGGCTGTGCAAAGTCACCAACCTCACTTTATTCTCCTGAGCCACCTGGGTCCAGTGACCTGATATTCATCAGAATGACTGGAGATGGCTTTTCTAGTCAAAACTTTTGTTTTAAGAGAAAGATACAAAGTTAGGATCCCCAGTAACTGCCTTGGGGAGATGGAGGGGAGAGTAATGATATATTGCCAGATAAGACCCCAGAGAACAAGTGGGGAGTAGTGGATCTGAGGAGTGTCAGAGAAGGCAGACTTCAAATTAGTATCAGGAAATGCTTTCTAATAATGAGAGCTGTCCCAGAGGTGAAGGGCTGTTTGGGAAGGAGAATGAGTTCCACTGCTCAGAGGAGTCTTTGAGTGGAGACTGGGGACCCCTTGTTGGGCTGAGGGAATTCCTGCTCTGGACTAGATTGATGAACTCACTGACCTCTGAGGCCCTCCCCAGCACTGAGATGGAGGGGTGTGAGTGAGAGTGTGCAGTGAGCACACTCCAGGAGGGCAGCTAGAGATGGCCTGAGTCAAAGGGCTGACTGGGACCCTTGGAAGTAGAGTTAGCAGGGATTGGGAAAGGCTTCCTGTAGAGATGGGAAGTTAGTTGTGACTTAAAGGAAGCCAATAGGTAGAGATAAGGAGGAAGAGTCTTCCAGGAATGAGGTACAGCCAGAGAACATGCTGGGTTGGCTCCTACCTAGGTGGAGTGTCTTATTCATGGAATCCCCAGGAGGCCAGTATCAGAGGATCAAAGATGGAGTGAGGTGCAAGAAGACTGGAGAGGTAGGAGGGGCCAGCTCCTGAAGGGTTTTGAATGTCAAGCAATGGATTTTGTATTTGATCCTGGAGTTGATAGAGAGCCACCGGAGTTTCTTGAGTAGGGGTGAGAGTGACATGATTGGACCTGCAAAGACAGATCTGACAAAGAAAGGGCAAAAGACAGTTTCTGCCCTTGAGGACCTCACATCCTAATGGGGAAGAAAACATACCAAGATGGGTGCAAACATACAAGATAAATGCAGAATAGATGGGAAATGGCTCTGGCAGTTGGGGGACCTGGGAAAGGTCTCCAGCAGGGTTGACAAATGAAAGGAAGTTGATGGAAAAGGAGAACATTTCAGGTGTGGGAGATGGAGCATAGCATGTGAACAGCAAGTGGGCCAGTGGGGTTGGAGTGGAATGTGTAGACTGTGGAGGGGAGGTGGGGCTGTTTGTAATGTGCAGGCACTCCTCGGCATGGTGAATGCTGGGAAGATCTACCAGACCTTCAGTTGTCAATTCTTTTGTCCCAATGACTTTGAAAGCCATAAGTTGCTGTAGTTAAAGATCTCATTATCCTGTGGCCAGACTACTTGTAATGGTCCCCTCCCCTCCCCCATTTCCCAAACCTCTTTTTTATCTAGACAAGGTAGGGAGCTCTCTCAGGACCAAAATCCATCCTTCCATTCCCATTAGCAGCTGTTCTGCACCTCGTGGAGGGTGGGAGTGGCTCGCCCAAGGTGACACAGTTAGTATGTCTCAGAGACAGAATTTGTATGCCCGTTCCCTGACTCTGAGGTTGGCTTACCATCTGCTCTGTGATGCTGCCTTGCTGGGGCCATATTAAACACTTTTCCACATTGGTGGAGTTCAACAGAACCTGTGTGGCCCAACATAGACTCTTCTAGCATCCTGCAGTATCTTTACACCAGAAGGGCCCTTAGTACTTCTCTAATTACTTAAGTAATTCCTTCGAAGTATCAAGGTAAAAGGCTTTGAAAGGTGCTTGAAATTGTTCCCACTTGTAAAGGAGTTTTTCTGCTTTATTCTTCTTTACCTATGTCAGACCTTATGTCCCTAAAATAGTTTAGCACATTCTGGGATCAATCTTTGTGCCTAGGTAGGGCCCATCTGACTCAGCCTAGAGAGAAGTGTGCCTGTCTGCACATGGACAGGCTACTGGATATTACATGGACACCTGGAGGATTATGGGATCCTGGAAGTAGACCTCAGAGGCCATTGAGTCCAGCACCTTAGCTTTTGCCTGTTGACTGAGTAGTACTCATTGAGTACTATGGATTCAGTACAGTGACTAGAAGCAGTTCCATGGGCTGAGGAAGCCCCCACATTTGAGAAGAAGCTGGGGATTGTGGGGGGACATAAGCTTCCAGTACTGAGAACCTTTGGCAGCAGCCCTTGGGTGGATCATTGCTTCAGGATGTTGACTGGGGAGTGTTTCATTCAAGCTTGACAGAGAAGACTGCATTTGTTCCCCCCAAGGAATTTTCTAGATAAGTTGAGGTGACTCCCAGAATGATCCAGATGGCTGGTCACTGTGTCACATGCTCTTCACCTTGGGTACTTGGAAGGGATAAAACTGTTACTATGAGGTTGGCTCAGATAAGGTAGACTGGTGGTGTTCCTTTCAAAACAATATGGCACACTGAGGTCTGGATTTGAAATCCCCCTCCTGCTCTGTACTACCTGCGTAGCCCTGGCTGGGTCACTTTCCTCCTCTAGGCCTCGGTTTTTTCATCTGTAAAATGACTTCTAGCCCCACCTGTCTGATATTTTGTCATTGCCTGACATATCATTGCTTGGTATATCATAATCTACTGTAGGGGCCTTAGTCATGAGGCTTCAGCATGGCCCTCTGGATACACTCCAGTCACCTGGGACTTGGAACTCCCTGGCAAGCCCCTATTGCCAAGGGTCCCAGTCTTACTGGGTAGGTGAGGCCCTCTGCCCTCCACTCCTACCTCTCTGTGCTCATCCTCTGCACATCCACTGAATGTACCCTGAGACTCACCTCCAGTATGGCCTCTCTCTCCCTGTGGTATTGGCCTACCAGCATGCAGGACTCCCTCAAACCATTTCAGAGGTCTATTCCAACACCGCTCCCATGTGCTTTGGCCTCTGTCTTGTACCCAGCACTTTTACAGGTTGGCGATTACTCAGCAGTGTGTCTCTGAACCTCACTGGCCATCTCTCCTGCTCCCGCTGGCCATGGGGAAGGACCCTTCCCAAAGGAGCCTTCCTTTCACTCTCAGCTCTATATCTGCGCTGCAGGTTGCCAATTTTCAAACCTGTCTAACGTATTAAATTGATTTTTTTAATTATTAAAAAAGTGGTGATTGAACCACTTTCCCAGAGAAAGGCTTTGAAGTATTAGGGAAGGACCCGGAAAAGAATTGCACAGGGTGAGACAGCACGGAATGGGTGGTAATCAGCGCCAGTGGACAGAAGGTCAGACCTATAGAACCAGAACTCACTTTGTAGACAACGGGCAGTCTTGACCAGTCAGTGCAGGCAGACCAAGTAGTAAAAAGAAAGAGCCCTGATTCACAAGGTTCATGCTCACTTTTGTTTCATTTTTTAAAATTTTATTTATTTATGTGTTTTTAGTTTTCATCATTCACTTCTATAAGATATTGAATTCTTACCCCTCCCCAAGATGGCATACAATCCAAAATGTTCACTCTTCTTTGGAAGGAAACCTACCTGAACCTCTTCTAGTTGAAGTGAAGGAGCTGCTCCTTGCCTCTATTGTGGCACAGAGTGCATAAGCTTTGTGAACAGCTCTTCCTCCAGGACTGAAGTCTAAAGAGACTCTTTGCTGCTGGATTTGCCTTGCCTTGACTCTAGGGAGGTCTGTGTCTCATGTCCATGTCCAACCTGTGTTTAAGAAGCCTCTGACTGACTCTTGCATCCTATCTCCTGTAGCGATAGTGTATTTGAACCATTTGCATCAGTTCCTTCCTCTTCTTTGCCCTGGCTCCTAGTCTGTGTCTCCTATAGGGCTTTCTAGGCAATCTCTCTAAAGCTCCTCTGAGGGAATTGTTCCAGACCCTGGCCTCTGCTCCACAGGCGTCATGGTGCTAGGGCTCCCAGGAAAGCCAGGGGAAGCCCACAAGGCAGCATTGGGCTTGGCATCACTCTTGGGGGCATAGAGTTGGAATACCATAAAGCTAACTAAGGACACTGACTCCTAGTATCTGAGGAGAGGGAAGGAGGGGATGGGGGTGCCTTGACTAGCCAGTACCCTGCCTTTCTTTGCCCTGGCCACGCAGTCCTGGAGTTTCCCTCTCATTCACACATCTGCCATCCACTCCAGTCAGGTATTCTTAGCCTGAGGTCCACGAACTTTGTTTTCAAATAGTGTGGTAGCTGCCTTTTGATAGAATTGGTTTTCCTGGTCTTCTATGTATTTGATTGCATACATTTAAATCTGTTACCCTATGAGGAGGGGCATAGGCTAGCCTGCCAAAGGGGCCCGTGGACTACAGAAAAGGTGAAGGAAGAGGCCCTGTACTTGGGCAGATTCCTTCTAGAAAAGTCTCCTTCGTGCCTTTCTGAGCTCTAAAGAGGACTGGAAGGGGCTGTTGTGGTCTGACCCCTCAGTGTCTCTAGCTGCTGTCTGCTGGTGACCATAGTGGCTGACTGGGGAAGTCTAAATGCAAAGGAGGCCCAGAGTCCTGGTTCATCCAGACTGGGCATTTTAGCCATCAGCTCTGACCCCCTTGGAGTCTCTTTTACCCTGTTCCTCCTTGGTAGGCCCCTGACACCGGGAGCGTTGGCTTTCCCTGTGCTTCTTGGGCCCTGGCCTCTCTCTGTCCTCTTGAGTTTACACCATCTGACTACATTTGGTTCTTTGATTTTCTTAACAGGCTTTGGTGGGAAGGCCAGGCTTCCCCACTGCCTTGTGTTGGCCCTGACTGAAGAACCTTGTGAACAGTAGTTATAAAATGAAGGACTGGCCACTCCACATGTGCTTTGGATGGCACAGAAAGGCTCTTACCACTTAGAAATTCTTCTCCTGGAGCTGCCATGATAGCACTATCACCCATCCCCTAGCACCTCCCCCTGCTCGAAGTTCTCCTCTTTGTCTCTAAGAGAGATGTTTTCCAGGAGATAAGGAGCTTGGAGCTGAGAAGGTCCAGGTTCAGATCCCACCTTTGACTAGTTGCCCACTGTGGACAAATCTCTTTGCTTTTCTGAATCGCAGTTTCCTCTTCTCAGAAATAGATGTTTTTATGGTCTCTGCCTTCCAGGGTTTTTGTGTTTCAGTTATGATAATACAGGGTGTCCCAAGTCTCTTAAAAGCATATAAAGATTTTGGGGACAGCCCATAGATGTACTTGGGTACCGTTAGTGTGTGGTACACATGTCATTTATTATTATTAGGGGTCACTGATAAAACCTACCTCATTCCAGAAACATTGCCACTCAGAGTAGTTTGATCAGATTAGCTGGTTGTAATCTTGGAAGGCTCTGAGAGTGTGCCCAGAATGGGCAGTTTCAGTGTCAGGGAGTGGCACTTGTGAGATAGGCATCAGTAACAGCAGAGGGCAGGAATGGTATGAGAACTCCCAGGAAGCATTTGAAGGAACAGAAAGTTGCGAGATGAAGGCGCCAGCCTGGCACCTGGCACAGTAGCAGAGGCTCTCCGAAAGCAGCAGATTCATTCCTGCGCCATTATTGTAGATCCTAACCCTTTGCCTTCCCAGGCCTGTCCCTGGGTCCAGGCCCAGCCTCTCACACGTACTAGTTTGGGGACAATGGCCAAGTGAGTCAGTCTTACTGTCTCATATGCTCTAGGTACTTAATACATGTTTCCTTTTTAAGCAGCTTTGAAATACTATAATTTTCTAGTCATTTGGGTGATTACTGAAGGACAGCTATTATGTTTCAATTCTTCTAAGTGAGACCTAGTTCTTTTTCCCAGGACTTGTCTCATTTGCCTGCTCTTTCCCTTCTAAGAACATCTTTCAATCATGAACACCTTTACTCTTGGCCCCCAAAGCTCATTGGTTTGATAAATATTGGGATTGAGGGGCAGATCCTGAGTTGCTCCTCCCCAAATTAACTTCAGTCTTTTGCTGCCTTCCCCTATGTAGACAACCAGTGTCTCTTGAGACATGTTTCCCCAAGTGTGCTGACAGCATGCTGTGTGTCTTTGATTACTGGTGCTGGAACACATCTACTTCCTCCCAGTAGGCTGTCTTCATTCTGGAATTGGGGGTCTGAGTGACAGAGATCAGCATCTCCCTTGATGGCCCTGACCATCTCAGTAGAACTGAGATCTGTGAGAAAACTGGAGATGGCTCTGGAGCCTGGCTGGTCATTTCTTGGATACTCTTTCTAGTTTTGTTCTGGGAAGTTTTTGTTCCTCTGGTCCAAGGTTGGAAGTGTGGATCCAATCTTGGGTCATTGCCATGAGTTAGAGGAAACTGGGTCTAGTGCAGTATTTCCCAACCTAGATGCTCAAATGATAAAACATCAGGATTCTCAACTGCTAACTGCCCTGGTCTGTCTATGGCTCAGATCCTCAGGAGCAGGACTGAAAGAATGTAGAGAGGAGGGGAAGACAGGAGGCTGGGCCCTCTGAGTCCAGTCTCAGTAGCATTTCAGGCACTGTGCTAGGCACTGGAGATTCAAAGGCTAGAAGACAACAGTTCCTGCCTTTAAGGATCTTCCATTTTACTAAGGAGCTGCACCATGATGTTCCCAGATGAGTAATACAAGGTTCATTGAATAGTAGACATTTTGTAGAGAAGCAAAAATTTGCCAGAGGCACTTGTGTGTCAGGGTCCACGCAAAAAAACCTTCACAGGACAGACTTTGGTCCCAGCCTTGCCTCTCATGCTCAGGACAGAAGCTGGCATGAGCAACCAGGGCTTTGGCTTAGATGCCATCTTCAGTAAGAGCATGATTCCCAGGAAGGAGGAGGGTACAGACTCACTGTTGTCCTTGTTAACCTTTGGACCTTGCCTACTCCCTCCCCATTGCCCATCACCCCAGGGGCTGTGGCAATGAAGCCCATCTCTGGATTACCTTCCACACTGGAATTCAAACTCCTGGCCCAAGGATTTGACTGCCCAAGGTGGGCTTTGCTCACTTCTCTCTCTTCTCTCTCTCTCTCTCTCTCTCTCTCTCTCTCTCTCTCTCTCTCTCTCATATAACAGCCATTGCTGCTGTGTCCTAGTGCCATGTGACTGGCACTGGCCAAGGTGCTGAGGCTAGAAAGACCAAAATAGTCCTGCCCTCCAGGAACTTCCATTTTCTTGGGAAGGATATAGCATGTCCACAGGTAAACAGAAAAGATATTCAAAGGAAGTACAAGCTGCCTTCAGGGGGTGGGAAAGGCACTAGCTTCCAAGGAAATTCAAACAGACTTCAGGGAGGAGGTGCTGCTTGAGCTGATCTTTGATGGGAATGAGGACATCTGAGAGGCAGAACTGAGGAGGGTGGGCATCATGGGCATGGAGGGCACAGAAATGGGAATGTCACATGGGAAGCAGAGAAGCTCAGTCAATTTGGCTGGACTGGACAGCAGGGAAGGGAGTAACACAGGATACAACTGGAAAGGGAAGTCCGTGCCTAGTTGTGAGGAACCCAAAGTGTCAAGCAGAGGAGTTTGTGTTTGATTCTAGAGATGATGGAGGTGAGAGGTGATTGGAGCGTGACTTGGTGAGTGAGGTCTGCGCTTTAGGAATATCTCTTTAGTGGGTGTGTGGAGTATAGATTGGCAAGGCAGAGAGACCTGTTTGCAGTTCAGGTGACAGGGCTGGGGGCTGGTGTAAATGGAGAGGAAGGTTGTGGATGGGAGAGATGTGGAGGCTGAATTCACAAGACTTTGACAAATGATCAAATTTGGCAGATGAGGGGGAGGGATAAGTCAAGGATGATACCTTGGGAGCCCAGAAGGAGGTGGTGTCCTTAATAATCTCTAGGGAAGTTTGGAAGAGGAGTACTTTGAGGGGTGAAAGGTAATGAGTTCTGTTCTGGGCAAGTTGACTGTGGAATGCCTATGGGACATGCATTGCGAAATGTCTACTAGGTACTTTGTAATTTGGTCTTGAAGCTCAGGAAAGAGACTGGGGCTAGATTTAGGAGCCATTAGCACAGAGATGATAATGGAACCCATGGGAGTTGATGTCATTGAGAGAGACAGCAGAGAGAAGAGACGAGGGCCCAGGACAGGATGTTGGAGAATGTCAGTGGCTTGGTGGTACCATACTGATGAAGACTGAGCAAAGGAAACCGATAGTGAGTGAGCGGTGAAATGAGAGAGAATATCAAGGAGAGGAGGGTGGTGACCATCAGTAAAGGCCGCAGTGAAGTCAGGAGGGCTCAGGACTGAGAACAGGCCGATAAGAAATCCTTGTACCTTTGGAGAGGGCAACTTTAGTCGGGTAGTTGGAAGCCAGTTGGCTTTGTTAGACAGCTTGTTTTAGGTGTCGTGGAGAGGTGGTCAGAATAGATGGGATGCTTGAATCCTCTAGGCCATGTGTGACCTTTGGCACCTCTGGAGGCCTCACTTTCTTCAATTCCTACCACCCACCTCCGCCCCCGCCACCTCCCAGCTCCTAAAACAACTTCTCTGACTGGTCCACTCTGGGGTCTCTGGTCACCTTCATTCTACATGGGAGAAGGAATCCTGGAGGTCCCCCATTCTCCTCCTTTGGCTTCCTCCTGATTTGCTTCTGGTGCCAAAATTGAGCTTTGAGAACTTTGGCCTTTGGGGTTCATTTTCCTCATCTGTAAAGTGAGATTCCTATCTCTAGCCCTATCAACTTAGCAGGCAGGATTGTTGGGGATAGCAGATGATAGCATGGGTGGGAGAGTGCTTCAGCTTTGTAGAAGCTGCCAAGAGGAGGAGGGGGTAGGGGAAGGGGAGAAAGAGAAAGAAGAGGAAGAGGGAAGAAGGAAGAATTCCTTGGAGCCAGTGTTTCTCTGAGCTCTTGCCTCAATATTTTTGCCGACTGGTCTTATTTGACAGTATTTCCTGTTCCTTCTCAGAAAATAAGGGGAGCTGGCTTCAATTAGTGGCCCTTACCTCAGTGGGGCAATCAGTCAAGTGTAGAGTGATGCCCTACTGGGTGCAGGCCCTGTGTGGTGGATGGCCTATCCAGGAGGAGGGAGGAGTGCTGGGGCCAGAGCTGCACCTCGAAGGACACCTCACATCCCATTTCTTTCTTCTCGAAGTTATGTGGTAAAGGGCAATTTGAAATTGTTTTTGAGGGCAATGAGCTGCCCCTCCTGCCAGCTGCCTGGGCAGCCTCCATCCCCTCCCCCCAGCACGTTGGGGTGAGCCCTACCACCAAAATCCAGTCCTAGAGAATTGCATGGCAAACTCTTTCTTGCCTCAGTCATTGGGATTAATTTCCAAACTAAAATATTTATGATACTTGGAAGGAATATAGAGCCCTAAAGTCAGAGGATTCAGATTACTTTTGAATCCTGGTTTTGCAACCTTGGACAAGTCCCTGCCTGTTCCTCACTCATTTGCCAAATGATGGAATCTAACTAGAACAGGGCTCCTTCACTTAGTTTGTGCTGCGAACCCTTGGGTGGTCTGTCTGCCAAAGCCTAGGTATGGACCCCTTCTCAGAACCACGTCTTCAAGTCATTGAAGGGAATGTGGAGTTTCAGTTAGAGGCGAGTCAAAAGAACGATCATTTTTTCCTAAGTGTTCAGTTCCCTCCCCTCCCTCCATCTATCCACAGAGGCTTTGGAGCTAAGAGACCTTGAATGAGACCTTTTCCATCTTGGGCGTGGGCTTTCCTCAAAACACGTAGCATTTGGGCCTGCCTGCTGTGGGGCTTGGGGTTTCTTTATTGATCACAGAGGAAGTAGAACTATGTGATCTTATTATGTAAGTATTTTATATGAACAGTATTTAATGAGGAAGAGGCTGTTAATAACCAGAGAAAGTGAATTTTAAACTAAGAAACACAAGTAGAAAAGAAGAAAGTGAAAGCACCAGTTCTTGAGGCATTTTCCAATAAGATGACCAACTCATTGGAAACTGATTTTTAAAGTTAGAGAGGATGACGTAACCCCATGTGTTACACAGCACATCTGAGGTGCTCCTGGCTGATGGCAGAGTGGGCCTTGAGCTCTGGACTCCTATCTGCCAGTGAGTAAAGAACCTGCTTCTCAAGGGCAGATGGTGGCCTGAATCTCTTGGGACTAGCCCCTCACAAACTCACTCTTTTTTCACAGCACAGGCTATAGGGGAAGACCTGTTGCTCAGTTTCAGTGATGTATAAATTAAGAGGAACAGAAGAGCTGGAGTGGGGGACAGATTGTGCCCCTCCTTGAATACCATTACCTTGACTTGCTCTAGGTAATGGGGTAATTGGCAATATAAGCCCTTCTCCTTTGCTCAGGAAATAGCCCAGTTGGGATTAGAAGCAATGATACTTTGGTTGCAGTAGGTCTGCTGGTAATGGCTTCTTGGCTGCCTCTGCCTTCCTTGAAAAGGGAGAAGTCTTCTAATCCTGGTGGGGAGATGTTTTGGAAAAGCTTGGCATGCCATTTTCTCCCTCATCTTCTTTCTTTCAGTGACAATAGTTTTGGCTTTGCTTTACCCCCACCCTCAGTCTTAATCAACGTGTCCATTATATAGATCCACAAAGTTCTGTGGAAACTGAGCTTGCTTTTGGAATATTTGTCCACATGTAGACTTTAGTAAGTGTGTCCAATTTAGAGCCTTCCCTCTCTTTTCCCCAGGGCTCCCAAGAGATGAGTTAGTTATTGTTTAGTTGTTTAGTCATGCCCAACCCTTCATGACCCTATGGGCCGCAGCATGCCAGGCCCTTTTCTCCTCCACCATGTCTCAAAGTCTGTCTTGCTTCCATGACCCTCCAACACTCTATCCATCTCATCCTCTTCCATCCCCTTTTCCTTTGGCCTTCAATCTTTCCCACCATCAAGATCTTTTCCAATGAGGCTCGTCTTCTCATTATGTCACCAAAGGATTTAAGCTTCAGTTTCAGTATTTGTCCTTCTGATAACTAGCCTGAATTGGTTTATTTTAAGTATTGATGATTTGATCTCTTTGCTGTCTAAGGGACTCTCCAAAGTCTTCTCCAGAGCCACAATTCGAAAGCATCGATTCTTTGGGGCTCAATTTTCCTTGTCATCCAACTCTCCCAGCCTTACATTGCTACTGGAAAAGTTGAAGCTTTCTCTGTGTTGACCTGTGTCAGGAGGGTGAGGTTTGTGCTTTTCCTTATGTTGTCTGAATTTATTATAGCTTTAGTATCTTTAAACTTCTTGGCTGCCATCACCATCTGCAGTGATTTTTGAGCCCAAGAAGATAAAATCTGACACGACTTCCATTTCTTCTCCCTCTGTTTGCCAGGAAGTGATGGGACTAGTTGCCAAAAGTTAGTCTAGGGGAAAGTCAGGTCTGGAAAGGTGAAAATGAGTAACTACTCAAGGACATTATCCATGGCATCCCACAGCTCACATTTGAGCCCTGGTTCTCAGACTCCAAATCCAGTGACCTTCCTAGAGCACCAGATCCTAGCAGCAGTCAGGACCTTCAGGATAATCCTCACAAAAAGGCAAAGTTAATGTATTTGAGAGCTTTTTATGTAGCAGAATAAGCCTAGAGGCAAACATTAAATCTTTCCTCAAAGTTATACAAAAGCTTGAAAAATCCTTAGAGAAGGAAATTTTCTAATCAGAACTTTTGTTTTAAGAGAAAGGTACAGAGCTAGGATCCCCAGTAACTGCCTTGGAGGAATGGAGGGGTAGTAATTATGTGTTGCTACATGGGGCCCCAGAGAACAAGGGAGTAGTGAGTCTGAGGGGTGTCAGAGAAGGCAGACTTCAACTTACTGTCAGGAAATGCTTTCTAAGAATGAGGGCTGTCCTGGAGGTGAAGGGCTGTCTGGGAAGGGGAATGGGTCCCACTCCTCAGAGGGGTCTTTGAATGGAGACTGGGGACCCCTTGTTGGGCTGAGGGAATATCTGCATGAACTCTCTGACCTCTGAGGCCCTCCCCAGCACTGAGATATGGAGGGGTGTGTGGGAGTGAGTGTGTACAGTGAACACACTCCAGGAGGGCAGCCAGAGATGGCCTGAGACAAAGCTGCCTGGGGTCCTTGGATGTCCTGTCTGGAGTTATTCACTTAGCCTTTCACCCCAGGGGATCAAGATCACTTGTTTCTTTAAATGGACAGAAAGACATCCTAGGGTGACTGTTGGTGCTGGCCATTGTGATGGGCTGGGCAGCATTCTTAGAATGGGGTTGCAAAGGAGGTGAACATACATACAAGGGAACTGCTCACTTGGTTGCTAGCACTCTGAGTGTAGCTCACACAGGCAGCTCACTCTCTATCAATTTCAAGCCCAAGCTCCTCATTTCTCTAATTTTTCCCAGTCTGAAAATTGACTTCCTTTACCCAGTATACCAAAGCACTATCAGAGTTGAGTAACCCTGTTCTCTTACCTTGGATCTCTGGTTGGCATGTGTGTTCTGGGGTGTGAGGGTTGGTGTGGGATGTGAGGTC